>SNQJ01S0048453.1:47630-64804 GCA_010110895.2 Picea sitchensis | reverse complement strand
TGCCTAGTTGCACAATGCGACGATGATTTGTCGTTTAGAAGACAAGCGGTGTAGGCAGCTTTTTTTAGAGAAATTAAAAAAATGAATTGGCTGCCAACAGCTTCCCATCTCAGCTGTTGAAATCCTCCTGGATCCCAAATCATCCTCTGGAGTTGTTCATCTGCTCCATTTCCCTACTGCTGCTGCGCTGCTACTGCTTTCCCTTTGTTCAGCTTCTCCTTGCTGACAGTTTCTGTTGATCAAATCATCAGCTCTCTAATCATGTCGATCACTTCGTCCAGCTGCTCCAATGGTTGGCCTTTTTCATGCAGTCTCCTCAACTGCAAAGATTTTCGGCACATGGGAAGATCATCATGATCTCCCATGTCTTCTTCATCAGCTTCCAACTTCACCTGTTGGATGTGCATGCCCTGCACCCTCACCCTTGTCTCCAGGGATTCAATTTGTTCATACAGATCAGCCAAACTAATGCTATGTGTTTCTCCTTCTTCTTCTACAAACTCCCAGGTTGCAGTCTTTTCAGTCTCCTGGATGAAAATATTGAGCCATTCCTCAGAATGCCCATCACCCTCTTCTACTTATTCTGCTGTCAACTTCAATGCTATAGCGTCCTCAGTTTCCTGGCTGAATGCATTGAGACACTCCTCAGAATGCTCATTTTCTTCTTCTTCTTGGGCAGCTTCAGATATCTCCTCCAATCCTTCTATGACAGTCTCAGTTGGTTGTCCTTCTGTTGTTGTTGCATCTGCAACACAGATTTCTGCCTCTTCTTGGGCAAATGGTAGGAATATATGAATTCCCCCAATCATCATAGGGCTCCTCAGATCAGCCTCTTGGATGGTGAAAGTTCTTAACTTGTCATCATCTTCACTCACATGTCTTGGAAAACCACATGAATCTTCATCCTATGTCAGTTGCATCAGCTGATCTAAATCTACCTTTGAGATCACCTGCTCTGTCAACTCCTCAGGTTGATTCTAACTCACCTCTGAGTTCATGAGACCCTCATATAGTCTCATATGTTCATCCCTACCCACCTGGCAATATGGGATGCTTCTACTACCCTCCTAGAAGTCTTCGAGATCCTGCAGTGACCTCATTTCATTGCCCAGCTGGCAATGTGAAATTCCTTGGTTTTCCTCCTGATAGTCCCTGAGATCCCGCAGCGATATCAACTCTTTGCCCTCCTGGAAATTAGGAATTTCCTCTCTTCCCTCCTGCCAGTTCTTGAGATCTTTAGTTGATCCCATTTTATTCTCTCCACCGAGAATTCTCCCAGTCTCTGGTTCACATATATGAACCATCTCCTCAGGTCCGTCGAGGTTTTCAGCATGCCTCAACCATCCTTTTAACAGTCTACATTGTCTTCTAGCCATCAAATTCTTGACTGGCCATTTTGATTTTGACTTCACCATGGGCCATTCATATACCCATCTTGACCTAGTATTCTGTTGCATTCATTGTTCAAGCTCTTCCATTCTTACCCTGATGTCGGCAATTTCTTTCCCCCTTTCAGCTGTGTTCATCAGCTCTGGGATTTTCTTTCCATCGTATCTATGGCCTTCAGTAACCATGTTGTTTTCTCTATTTGCTTTCCTAGAAAACCTGTTGCTGTCACTCTGTACCCCGAGTGTTTCCAGCTTCATCCTATAGTCTTCTTGACTATCTTTTTGATTGCTCCCTACCTGCAAACAATCACCACAGAGTCTCTGGCACTCTATATTCTTCCTCTACCTCCTTCTCGCTTCACCTGAAATATACAAGTGAAGTCCCGCTCTGATACCATCTCTGATGCACTTTCCCACTACCTCTCAAACTACAGGTCAGAAGGCCTGAGTGCTCACAGGATCTTTCTTCCTTCAACAGCCCGAAGAACTCCAAATGGTCCTTCTAATTCCCTGTCGGGTATTCTGCACCCACAGCAAACTCTCCACGGGATCTCCTCTTTACAATCGGGATATCGGACTTTGCGACTTCGCGAGGTCAGTGGTCGAGCGATTGACTCTCAAATCCCCGAGACCCGACAACTAGTCAACGCTGACCTTTTCCTATCAGGGTTTTCTCTATCGCGATTTCGGCGCTCGCGATGTTAAGCATATTGTATCCCCGACTCCTAATTCCCGATATGTCAAAACTTCGACACACATGCGAGTTCGGACTTTTCAGTGATCCTTCACTCCATCGGCATTTCGAACTTCGTGAATCCTGATGCATATGTTTCGGGACTTCTCGCCGCGAAACCTCGATACAATGTGCCACCTGTCCACCTCCCTGATTCCTGTGCTCCCACACTATTCTTGTAGTTGTTGGGATATCGTGTATCATCATTTCGCGATTCCCGTTGCCAAGTTCACAGGACTACCACCCGCGAAAACCTGATATGGAAAACCACGGGTAGATCTAACGGTCCTTGTGACTCAGATCTATGGTTCTGTCCCTCCTGAGCTTTGAACCCTTAGAGAATACTCATGGTATCTCCTCTTCTCCTCTGCGAGATCTGACGACTCAAGGAATTTCGTGGATTCTCCTCAGAGACTACCAATCGTTCGTCCTTCCTTGGCGCTCCTCCTGCTCCTTCCTGGACGTGGGAAATCTGACGGTCCAGGTCCTATTGGCTGATCCAACGAACGATATCTCTCCTCCCGAGCTTTGGCACTTTCCTTCTCAGACTTGGAAGGATTTTCAACTCCTTCGAAGGCCTCGACCTTTGCCTGGTTTCCTCTGCGAACTCTTTTCCTTGAGTCCTCCCGCGCGTATATAAAAGCATTGTTCCTCCTGAGTTTTCCCATAGCTTCGACCTCCATGGAAGCTCGGTTCTTCTCTGTTGTCTCCCTTAGATGGAGCATTTGACGCCCTCCTGGTTGTCCTCTACTCAAGCAACCTCTTACTACTGAGTATTTCTGGGTATTCAGTGACCCTGCGAAGATCCCTCAGTGGATTCTTCTTTAATTTACAGAACTCAAAGAGTTATATTCCCTCTGTGCCTATCTAGACATCTACTCGATGCCCACCTGGCAGAGTATATTCTTACAGAACGTCCGACAGTTCTATCCTCTCCTATGCACCTTATGCCCCTTCTCAATGCCCTCTTGGCAGAGCTCTCAGAATCCTTAGTGATTTTGTTTCTTCAGTGAACTCTCGACAAAGTTCTTCCTTTGTGCACTCCTTGCACTGGCTCAATGCCCACCTGGCAGAGCTTCCCAGAACTCCTTAGAGCTTCTGTCTGCAACTCTGTCTCTCCTACACAACCTTGCCTTCTGAGGTGTTCAGCAACCTCACAAGTCTCCTTTGAGTTGTTGACTTCAGTTCTTGTGCCGCAGCACGTCTTTGTCTAAACCGACATAATTCAGAAGTGCTTCAATGCACTGGTATTCAAATACCGCAGTACTCTGTCATGCCGTCTTGACATGAAACCTCAAAGACCTTCACCTGAAATCAGTCACACTCCTGCAAATGCAAACCTACAGAATACATCTACAACATAGATTCCTATCATATGAAGAACACTCACAGACATTCATTTAACACATAGTCATGCAGGAAAAACTGTTGTTTGTATTAAATATGGTGAACGCTTGTATTTACAAAGTGTTCCTGAGCACTGCCTATAACAAGGTCTCAGCTCCTTCTCTTCTGCTCTCTATGCGCAGAGTCTCTACTATCCTCCTAGCTCTCTCTCTCTCTCTCGCTCACTGACTCTCTAACTCTCTTCTAAGAGATACCCCTGATCTTTTTTACATGAGGAGGATCTTAGAGCTCTTCCCTCCAAATCTACCTACCCTATTCAATTACATTGAATGGGCTATCTAGTCTAGCATCGGATATAGATCTCAGCCTTACAAACATTAAAGGCCTACTTATCTATAGCCTGCACAAAGGCACGGCTTCACATCTCAACAGCTTAAACATTTAATTACATTCAAGTCTAAATCAAAATGAGGGAAATGCCTCTCGTCAGCTTTGAATGCATGCGCTTGACATTGCTGGTTGGCTGGTTGGCTGACACGGAGAGATTCTCTTGCATCAATGTAGCATTTGCTTCCAAAAACTCTGAAGTACTTCACATTTGTTAGTCTTCCTTTCCATAGCTCGTAGGGAGTTTTATCAGTGTTGTTTCTGAGCATTACTATGTTTTGTATGCATTGCATGTGTCCAAAATATATCTCTCAATTTGGAATCCATTAGCATTGTTCGAGCCATTTCCTGTATTGTCTTGTTCTTTCTTTCAACAACTCCATTTGGTTGAGGTGTCCTAGAAACGGATAATTGCCTTTTTATTCCATGACTGTTGTAGTAGTCCATAAATACATTTGAAGTGAACTCTCCTCCATTATCAGATCTCAAGCATTTGATTCTTGAATCCATCTCATTTTCAACCATTTCCTTGTATATCTTGAAGTTTTCAAAATCTTCTGACTTGTGCTGTAGAAAGAAAACTGCAGTCATTCTTGTATAATCATCAACTAATAACATAAATTATCTCTCACCTTTTAATCCCTTTGTTGTAGTTGGTCCAACTAGATTAGTTATGCACAATTTTCAGTGGTCTTGTTGTTGAATATTTCTTTGATTTGAACCTGGTCTTTGTTTTCTTTCATTGTTGACAATGCTTGCATAAAGTGTTGGTTGGTTTCGTGATCTGGGGCATTTCTATGACTTCTTCTCTTTTTCTAACCTTGAAAGGTTATCAAAATTCATGTGACCCATTCTTTTGTGCCATAGACAACTTTCATCTTCCTTTCCTAGACAACACTTTTCATTTCCAATTTCACTTAACACATATATGTTGTTTGAAGTTCTTGCAGCTATACCAACCAATTTCCCTGAACTTTCTCTTCCTATCTCACACTTTTTTGAATCGAAAGTAACTTTATGACCTTGGTCGCACATTTGACTCACACTTATATGATTATGTTTCATATATTCTACCAGTAGAACATTTTGTGCCTTTTTATTCTTGTTCCCAATTCGGACTGTGCCTTCTCCAATGATTTTGGTTGAATTATCATTTCCGAAGGAGACTGATTAATTTATTTCCTTTTGCAATGTAATAAATTTGTTTCTATCACCTGTCATGTGTTTTGAACACCCATTGTCAACATACCAAATGTGTTTCTTCTGTTTAGCTTGTAGAGCGACTGTGCATTCTTCATTGTTATACTGATATTGCTTTCTTATCCATGTTGTTTTCTAAGGTTTGTGTCTGTGACTGTTGTTATTCTGCTGAATTTCATTATGAGGGACTTTCATTCTACAATTTTTGGCCGCATATCCAAAATTGTTACATTTGTAACATTCCACTTCAGTGCTAAAAGATTCAAAGTTGTTGAAACTTCTTCCTTGTGTTTCACTAAGTCTTCTTAAGTAACCCTTTTGTGTATGATCTCAAAGTTGTTATTGTTCATGTTGTTAGCTCTGCAATTCACATCTTTATGTCCAAAATTATTACATGCATAACATAAAAAAAATATATATAGTTTGATACCTAGGAGTTGAAGATATTATGAAAGAAGGTGCTCTTATGAATCCTTCTTCTTATTGAGGCCTATCTGTCTATTGTCGATTCTAAAACCTAAATCTTCTCGGTGGAGGAGTGTCCCTGTAATATTCCTTGTACATCTTCTTATCTCCTTTGATTGTTTCTGCATAGATTTTTGGATTTTTTTCTTGCTCTGTTGTTTTGGAGCTTGATCCATTTTCTGTCTGATTGTATCCAAGTCCATATTTTTCAAGATCAGATATTTAACTGTTGATAATGTCATCCAGAAATTTTGAGCTATTCTGCATATTTTTCTTCTGAATATCCTTTCTTAGTGTGACAATCTCTACTTCGAAGTTTCCAATGATCTTGTCCTTTTCTTCTAGTTGTTCTTTGAGTGCTTCTTCAATTCTTTTATCTTCTTCTATTTGAACCTTCAATCTTATGATCATTTGTTCTAGCTCTCGAGTGTCATTTTTCTTGTCTAGTTCTTCTTGTAGTTTCTTGTTTTTATTCTTTTCTCTTCTGATAACTTCTATGGCACACATTAATTCTTCTCGATAGTCAACTTTTGCCTCTTCAATTTCATCTTTGACTTATTCATATCCTTCTTTGGCTTCTTCATATTCTTCTTCAGAGTCTTCTTTTTCATAATCTTTTACTGCCATGAATAGAACTCTTCCTGTCTCACTATCATTGATTTCATCTTCATCTGATGATGAGATGTCTTCTTTGATGTATAAGCTTTTCTTGAAATCTTTCTTTGTATTTATTTTGCCTTTATATGTGTGTTTTCCTTTTGAGTAACCTTCATCATTTCTCTTTTTCTTATGGGGACATTTGTTAGCAAAATGACCAATACCATCAAAATTAAAACAAATTAAAGGAAGATTACCTCTATACCTATCATTGGTTCCCTTGTTCAGTCTTTTGACGAAGTTGGCCACTCCTTCATCATCATCCGAGACGTTGTTTATGTTGTTATATTCTTCTTGTTCCTTTTTCTTTTGCTTTGATCTTATGGATTCTTTGAAGGCTGCTTATTTTACATTTGGATTGTCCTGTTCAGTTCTCATTTCATATGTTGTGAGGATTCCATGTAGTTCATCTATGCTTATTGAGTTTAGATCTGATCTTTCTTCTAGTGTTGAATCTCATAGGAAGAGATCTTAGTACCTTTTGAACAATTACAGATTCTTCAATTTCTTCTCCCAATCCTATGATTGCATTCATTGTTTTGTCAACTCTTAAGAAGTAGGCTGCAATATTCTCATCTTCCTTCATTTTTAGTTGTTTGAACTGACCTCTGTAAGTTTGAAGTTTTGTTTCTTTGCCTTTTGTATCTCCTTCATAAATATTTCAAAGCTTGTCCCAAATCTCTTTGGCGGATTTACGATTTACAACTTTGGTGAACACGGTTTCACTGAGACCGTTCAAAAGTGAATTTGTATCTTTGGAATTATTCTGACCAAGTTTTATTGCTTTGTCATTTGTTGGTTGAATTGTTGGTATTGTTTATCCATCTACAATTGATTGTCAAATTTCAAACCCTTGTGCCTGTATATATGTCTTCATTCTTATGCTCCAAAAAATGTACTTATGTCCATCAAAGTGTGGTATTCCTTTTTTATATGAGTTGGTACTCTCCATGATCTACCTTTCAGTGGTTAAAATTATTTCTGAAGGAACCTGCTCTGATACCAATTGTTGGATTACTAAGGGGGGGGTGAATCAGTAATAACATAATTATAATCTTTTTTATCCAAATAATCCAAGTGTTATATCAATGTAAAATTATTATCCAATAATGAGCAATAAGAAATGAACAATCACACACATACACAATACACCAGTGTTTTACATGGAAACCCAAATTGGGAGAAAACCATCGAATGTTTTATCTCATATGTCTTGAAGAATTACATTCATTGCAAGTACCAATTTCGTTTGTTTTCCAGTTCCAACTGGAAGGAGGCTCCAACCCCCTAGTTTCTCAGGCTACAACATGAGGGAAGATCCAACTCCCCTATTCTCTGGCTACAACTAGAAGGAGGCTACAACCCCCTATGTTCTCCGGCTACAATCGGAAGGTGGCTACAACCACCTGTCCTTGACCCGTCCAACCACCTTGAAGTAGAAGTAGAATGATGGAACCAATGTCACACTATCACTGTGAGATATACCATTGTAAACATGTACCAATAAACATGAACCATGCATCAACCATGCATCAACCTATACCTCAACCCATAATCAACCTGTACCATAAACAAGTTCATCAACCATGCACCAACTTGTACCAAACAATCTATAATCAACTTGTACCATAAACAAGTGCAACCAACCATGTACCAAGTATGTACCAATCATGTGTCAAGTATTCATCAACTATGATTCATCAATATGTACCAACATCATCAACTATACACTTCATGTATGTGCCAACTCATCAACTACTTATCTCAACCATGTACCCAACTTGTACCTCAACCAAAATACCTCATTAATTTCATCATCCAAATATGATTTGTAACTCTGTAATAGACCTGGTGTATATGATCACATACCTAAAAACCTTCCTTAACTTTAAAAACAAGAGACTAGCATTTTCATCAAACATTTCTTTAGTCTCACAAGACTAGTTTTGGATTAGTCAACAACCCTAACTTGAAATAATCATAAATTTGTACCTGTAATGAATAAAGATATGAAATCGATACACAAAGTTCTTCAGTGTGTTTTATACAATTCCTCCAGGTTTCACTACCTGTAACCTCTCATAAAAGGAGTTATGGCAAAAATGGCACACCTTGTTGAATTATGGATTATTCTAGAGAGAGACCTTGTAGAGCGTGTCTCACACGAAATATTTGTTGAATTGATCAAAAATTGTCAAATATAATACTAAGGAGTGTAATATAACCAACACATTTGGTCTTACTGAATTTTGATCTGTTATGAAAAAGTTATGACGTTTTTACCAGAAACACTTGTTTTTGACTAGTTTTAGGACTAGCCAGAAACCTTATTTTCCACGGAGTGTAAATCCAAAAATACAATGAACCACAAGAGGAATTTTTTACCACATATCCTTGGATATGTTTCCTCATTGTAATAGAAATTTCACGGTCTGAATCATTCTAGAAAAAAAATTATTGCGAAAATAGTAAGATGACCTGAAAAAAACATACCTTAGAAAGAATCATCAAAAGAATTTATCCTTCCTTGAATTATGGCTTTCTTTTCTTCACTTTCCTCAAAAAAACGGCTTAGATATCCTTTGGTTACCTCAGACACCTATAGGTATTCAATATTCTCAAGTGTGTCTTAAATGAGAGAGCCTTGCCTCTTATTTATACTCGCCAAGTAGCTTTCTTAAAAACATCTTCTAGGTCACTTTGCCCACTTTCCTTATTTTAGGGTTAACCCACTTCTAATTTCTCCATTAAATTTATTATTGAATTAATTTATTTTGTATTAAATTTGAATTATAGTACACTCATCACTTCACTTTATTATTTACCTTTTAAAATCTCTTAAACCACTTTGACTACTTTGAGCTTTTGGGGCTTCTAGATGACATATTGGGGTCCTCCAACTTCGTAAGGTCATAACTCTCAAACCGTGAGGAGTTATGTGACGTTCCACATACCACCAGAAATGGAATGACATGTAATATCCATATAGAATAGTATTACCTGAAAATATATCAAAACTCGTACCGTTATCCATCAAACAAACTTGGATTCTCCAACTTCTCATGGCCATAACTCTCTAATGGTGAGGAGTTATGTGAAGTTCCACATACCACCAGAAAGGGAATGAAAATAACTATCCATATAGAATAGTTTCACTGAAAAATTCACTGGCATTCATCTCATTATTACACAAATAAGCATGGTTTCTCTAACCATACTTCTAGGATAACTCAATCCACAAAGCGTCTTCCCATGAGGGCTTTCACCATATGGGGACCACTTTGGAGTTCATCCATTTCTACTTATCAACAACCATGAAAAGACAATAGTGAGTCATATTTACATCAAACAATATTGGGTCCATTACCCAACCTTTGTGCTACAGGGCTTTCTTTAAGGGTTGACATCAATGATAACCAGCCTTAATCAACAACATCAACCAGAAGCTATGTGGATAATAATATTAAAAAAAGAATGTCACTAATTACAAAATCTTGGGAAATTTCAAAGAGCATTGTGATTTTGGCTCAAGGTTGCACGCCTTCCTTGAATATCTACAGGCTGATCTAAAAAATGAAGAATGAGTCTACCTTGATGTGTTGGTACCCTTTGGTATTAAATGTACTAACATGTCATAGCTAAAGAGAAGAGAGGAAGACCTTCCCTCTCCAAGTCGAATCAAGCAGTTGAATGCCTGCCAGAAAGAGAAAATAAAGAAATTGAACAACATCGTCCAAGGGTTCATCCAAGCCATAACAAGGAGAAAAGATCTATTCGAAATTCTTAAGGAGGTGGACCTAGCCAGAAGCACTAACGAAGTCCAAGATCTCAAGTTGATCATCAACTCATTGTTCCTCACAAAACAATAGTCCGATGAGAAGGTTGATATTTTTAAGAGATTGTCAATCGAAAAATTATATGACATAATTGTGTATGATGAGAACACCATAGATAACTAGCTATTGGACTACTCCGTTAAAAATCAGGATATTGAAGAAGTACTAGATGGAATTTCCATTGATCTTTGAGACTTGGAGGGTGAGTTGTTCAATATTAAAATCTGGCACGAAATCAGTGTGGCGCCTATGAAAGGTTACATTGAGGAGTGGTTCAACAAGGCTATCGACAAGCTGACAAATGAAGGACAAGAAGAAGTTGAGACAGCTCCTGTAACCTTCGATGAAAACGATAAAAGGACATCAACGAGAAAATGAACATACGAGTGACCATCATAGTAATCTTACACTAGTCACATCCTTCGTTTCTTTATCAAGTCCTTCATCCAGCTATTCCACCTCTTTTAGTAGAAAGGCTTAACCGAAGACTAATAACTCTTTTTCTTTTCTTCTTACGAGGTCTTGTTGATCCTTCCACCACCCACCATATTCTTTCTAAAAGACTATTTATTGTATTTATTTTCTTTATGGTCCGTGGGAGCCCTAATCCCAGTCTTTAAGACAAATGCATTTACATTTTCAGGAATATGTAATGAACTATATATTTTCTTAGAATTCCAAGAGAACTACTTTGGGAACAATCTCGATTGTTCTTTGTAGCCCTGTTTTCATAATATAAAGTATTTGAGGTTGATATATAATTATCCTTATTTGATTTTCCCATGTATCCACTCTGTTAAAGTTCTCTTATGCATGCAGACCAACTTCTTTTTGTTTTTATGTGATCAAGAATCTTTATCTTATGCTATGATGGATGTGAGGAAATTTTTCTTATTTGCTTTAAATGTTTGATATGTGTGATTCCTGGTCCTCTCTCGTGAACTTTCTTTAAAAAATACAACAAAAATGTAATGTCCCCACATTGGGACATCATTATATTACACATTGTTATGATGACCAGGGTAGCCAATTGGAGATTATAGAGAGTACAAGGATTATTGAGAGGAAGTTTGGGGTCCATACTGCATTGTTCATCCCATTTCATCACTATGATCCATTTTGCACAGGTTGGCTTTGATTTCGTTGCATTCTGACGATTTCCATGATTCTGAGTATTTTGAGCTATAAGTTAATTAAATTCACTAAAGAGGTCATTTTGGGCACATTACTTGGAGGAACCTCTCAGTATAATAGATCATTGGAATTGGGAGGCAAAACACTACATGATGGCATGGTGAGAAGTGACTTTTAGTGGCCAAGGAAGCCACAATGAGAGATAAGGCACTTTTCAGAGGTAAAAAGGTTAATTAATTAATTAAAGTGATTTAATTAATTAATTAAATATTAATAAAATGAAAGTCACTTTGGAGGGACAAGGTGAGCAGAAAGTATAAAGTAAAGGCAAGGGCATCTATTCATTCAATTCATGTATGTTTATCATTTTGATATCTACCTTCTAGCTAGAGAGCCCATACCTTGGGGGTTTTGAGGGTTTTGACTTAACAAACCCTAGAGGACGATTCAGTGGTGAAAGAT
This sequence comes from Picea sitchensis, assembly GCA_010110895.2. Classification (NCBI taxonomy): domain Eukaryota; kingdom Viridiplantae; phylum Streptophyta; class Pinopsida; order Pinales; family Pinaceae; genus Picea; species Picea sitchensis. The sequence goes on along the minus strand of SNQJ01S0048453.1, from coordinate 53,195 downwards.
TCCACCTAGCTTGTCCCAATATTGGTCTCGGGGATGCAATACGCCCCCACACCATTCAAGTTCAGATCTGCTAAGTGCAGGAGGGTTCTACACTAGCCACAGGAACAAGAATAAAGAGAGGGCACACCATTGGGGATTTCCAGCAAGGGGGGCACACCATTCATTGAAGGAAGGTTCGATCTAGATAAGGAGAGGGGATTTTGGATATTTGAGCATTTGGATTATTCTTGCAGGGTCTTCACCATCATTTCTGGTGCTTTCAGAGAGGGTTCTATGGTACAATTGATTTCCTAGAGCATTGGGACGAATTGGAGAGAAGGAGGGCATTTCTGAGATTCAAATCTATTCAGTTTGGAGGGGTTATACTTCAGATCTGAACCTGAGACTTCACCCAATGACTTGCAGTGTCCCGATCTACCTTTCTAGTGAGTTTCATGGCATTTGTAGGCCTCCTTCATCAGGGATGAAATTGTAGGGTTTAGTAGTTTTCACGAGGGCGCAAATTCATTGGAGGATTCAACATTTGGAGGAGTTTCCCTTGTTATTTCGGTTTGAGATTTTAGGAGGGGACTCTACACCTCCCAATCTATAGTTTGGCATCTTCACTGAACTCATTTGGGGGACTCTTCAGCTGGGATGAATTATTGACGGTTCCAGTCATCTACTAGAGTGTGGGTTTTCCAGTTGGGGGGTTTGGTGTTGCATACGGCCTGGATCTCTACTTGTATTCAATATTCATCGTGTATCCATCCTTTGGAGGCTTATAGTATATTCATGGAGAATTTTGTAGTAGCTTCTATTGTCTTTATTGGAGCCATCTGTTGAACATTCCAAATCGGCCTCTTCATTGTAGCAGGTTCTTCTATTATTATGAATAAAATCATATTTGAGGTGTTTTGGCTTGTCTATCACATTGTTGATCTTGCATATGGTTGAGGTATGTTCCATTATGATATCTTCTTGTTTATTTCTGCAACATATATTAAATTCATCAACATAAACCCTAATTCTAAAATCAAGAGTTCAACCTGCAAGTAAACACATACAAACAAGTAAATCGGCAAAGTTTTTGATGAAATGCCACAACCAGTAAAAGTTTAAAAGACACACAAAACTGTGATGTTTGGCTTGGGAAAATTATAGTGGTATCAGAGCTTAAACTCCTGCCAGCTTGAGGGTCTTCCATAAGGAGAGATGGATGTGTGGGATTTTGTAGGAAGGATTGTTGATTGTGACAGGGAATATCAAACCCTCAATGAGAATGTCAAAGGTATAATAACATTCCATCATTTTGTATCCTATAAAAATCCTAGTTGGAGCAATGATAAGGTTACACATTGGATTGGCATAGTAGAGGAAAAGAGAGCCAGAGAAGCTAGATGGGAAAGGGATGAGATGTGTATTGAGATAGCATGCTTGGAGATAAAATATTTCTCCCTTAGCAAGGAAACTAGGGCCCAAATAACCTTCCCACAGTATGTAGCCTTAATAAATCCCAATTGGAGCGAAGAGGATGTTTTACAGGGGATCATCATAGCAGAGGAAAAGAGAGCAACAACAACTATATGGTTGGAAGAAAAGAGGAACCCCACACCCATTAGGAGCACACAACTTTTCTACAGTTGCAAGGTGCCTTGGGAACTAGATCATAGTTTTAGGGGTAAGGATCGGCATAATATTATTGAGGCACACTATGGCAGTGATGATGAGGTGTGTGAGTATGGAGCGATAGATGTTGATGTGGGATAGTCTGGTGATGATAGTGACTCTTGCATAGAGGCTAGTGATAGTGACTCTTACATAGAGGCTGATGATTCTAGCACGCTTGAGGAGGATATTGACCCTTGTATAGTGGATAGACAGTCGGATGGATAGGACGATAGCACCAGTGTCTCAAAAGACATATCACATACCGTTGATGACCTTACGCCTCAGCAGAGTGGTGACACTAGTGATGATTCACACGTTCTAGCACCTATAGATGATGAGCACCCTATGGTGACTATGGCACATCTGTCATCATTCCAGACACTTATGACCACCACATCACATGAGGATAGCATTGGCACAACAGATATTATGGAGGAGTCGTACGTGAGAGATACACACCAGAGAAAAATGGATCCACAGATCCAGGATGCGATACAGGATGTACAGACAGTTGAACTTACACATGCAGATCCACATGAGGATATTGATTCACAGCTTTTAGGGACTCAATTAGTTGAGAAGATTATGGATACTGATAGGTTGATGGGGCACTTACTTCTAGGATTGACCTGCATTTATGAGGATGCACTCTTTATTAGTTAGGATGACCATAGCACATGTCTGGACACATCTATATGGGATCCAGGTGTAGATGACAGTAGCAGGGTGAATGCATAGGAGGATACAACTTCTCACACCAGTTACAATATGATTCAAAGAGAGATAGCAATTGGGGGTGTTATGCAGTCACATATAGGAGGACCTAGTAGCCCCGTAGATAGGGATCAGTTTAGTGTTTCATCTTTTGCAGAGATTTCTGTTGGGGACTCTAGGGTTGACACTATCAAGACTAACACTAGCAGTGAGGGATATGAGGTGGCACCTCAACATGACTGTGTTCAAGAGTCACATCACTTAGCAAGACAACTAAGAGTCAGCAAGGATATGATCAGGGAAGCCACTGGGCACATTCATGACACCCATGCATTGATGGCAGATTAATGTTGGAGGGAATCAGTGGCACATAGTAGTTATGATGGGGTATTATCCATGGATAACTTTCATACTCTCAAGGAGAGAGTATATATGATGAGGAACGACTACCAATAGTTATTGACTGACAGGGACTACCTATTGAGGATTGGTGTGATGTATCATGAGCTTCTTAGGGAGCATGAGTTGGAGATGGACAAACTTATTTAGGAGTTGGAGAGCACTCAAGGATTCTTGAGAGGAACACAGACATCCCTTCAAGAATAAGAGTCTAGGTCATATGAGCCTCTTGAGGAGATTCGTTAGAGATCCACTTCATCTGTATTAGTGGAAACTCATATATATTAGTCAGGAATGTTGCTAGGAGATGTTGGTGATATAGCAGAGGAGCACCAATTGATGGAGGACACTTCCATTTGTGTTCTGAGAGCAGTTGACCTCCATGTAGAGGTTGATCTAGCAGTACACCCAGGATCTATGATACAACATGAGTCTATGGGAGATGACATGAGTATATCAGAGAATACAGTGATGGGTGATAGCTCATAGAGACAGGTCGAGATATGCAGTCAGATTCATATGGATGTATTGGATTGCAGGGAGGATACACAATTAGGGGGGTATGTAGATGTCACTCCTTTGCAACAACACATAGTTATGATATCTCACCTTCACCATTTCAGCAGTGGCATGGAAGATGAGATATGGATATTGATTTACCAACATTTGGAGGAGTTGCTTCCAGTTGTACCTAATGATTGGGGTTTAGTGATGACTACAAGAGAGAATTTATCATGGTTATCGGTAGACGTGATTTTGGTATTTTTCAGTCCTATGGTCAGCTGCAGATGTCTTTGTTATCCTTTCCCGACACTTTTATCATAGACAATAGCATGAGGAGGGATAGGTTGTGGCTGAGGACATGGGGAGTGGCTAGGATGAGACCACCTAACATGAGTATCTTTACGACATCCATCTGGATAGAGGTGGATCTTCATAGGTACCGATTTGAGAATTGGTGCATGATGGTGAGAATCATAGTCTAGGTGATAGTATATTAGCACATAGGGCTTCTGACAGTGATCAGTCTCACACAAGAGTAGTTAGAGGAGATTGGGAGTGATAAACTTCCAAGTTTACCATGGGATCTGGGTGTTCATTTGGCTAGCGGGATGTTTTACTACAGGTTGACCCAAGTTGCACCAGAGAGACACATATGCCACCATGGGTTGGTTTGGAGTGGGCCTATAGGGATTTTTCCAATGGAGTGAGGCATATTTTCACTCTTGATCATCGTGATCGGACATGGAGATGGTTGGGCAGGTACTCCTTCCACATAGATGTTTTCATAGGATATTCTAGTTTTTTAGAAAAATAGGACCGTGGAGCAATAAAATAAAACAAATGCATAAACAAAACACAGAAGATACACAATACAATAGATACACAAATTTACGTGGTTCACCCAGTGTGGGCTACGTCCACCAAAGAAATTTCCAGGTCCTTCCTTTATTATTATCCAGCAAATGAAAGGATACAACCTACATCAAACCCTTTGTAACTTCCTCTTCTTTCTCTCATAGTATCCTATCTCAGAATACAATATTCGCCATAATGCATAGCCACAATACATTTCCCTCATGACAAAGGGTTTCCTTCTAGGGGAAACAATCCTAACATAATTTCTACCATTATATCTGTGACCTTATAATGAACAGTCCAGATTTACAATGAAATTACAATATACATTTACAAGGAAATTTTTCCTTTGGGAAATTCGCCCCCGAAGCCCCTAGTCGAGGGGATAGCCCCCACGGACCCCGCAGAGAGGGTAACCCCCCTCTTCACTCCCCCGTGTGGAAGAGTGTACATACTTCTGGGGTGTAAATACTTCATGGGGTATAAACATGGCTGAAAACAAAATACCTTTGAATCAGGAAGATAATCAGGCTCCACAACCAACAATCTCCCACTTGGAGATTGATCTCAACAACTCCACCATTGATGTATATGATGGAATCTGAACCTTCTTGGACCTGGAAAATTTCTCATCTTCACCTTCATGCTTGAAGACCAACTGAAACTGAGCAAGAACTCAGTTTCTCCCTAGTTAGTCCCTTTGTTAACATGTCTGCAGGGTTTTGGCTAGTGTGTATCTTTTCCAACTTCAAATGTCCATCTTCCAAGGCAGATCATATGAAGTGGTACTTCAAATATATATGCTTAGTCTTCGAATGGAAGCTTGAGTTACTTGCAATATGAATGGCACTCTCATTGTCACGATACAACCTGCTATTCTCCTGCTTCTTTCCCAATTCCTCCATAAACCTCTGTAACCAAATTATCTCCTTACTAGCCTCTGTAGCAACAAAATAATCTGCCTCTATTGTTGAAAGTGCAACAAGATTTTGCAATTTCAAAATCCAACTTACTGTTTTTCCACCTATAGTAAAAACATGCCATGTGGTGCTCCTCCTGATGTCTTTATCACCTGCGATATTTGAATCAACATATCCCTATAGAAAAGTGTCTGAACCTCCAAATCATGAAGCATGAGTAGCAGTACCTATCAAATACCTGAGAATCCACCTTACTACCTCCCGATGCTCTTTACCTAGATTGTTCATATACCTGCTCACAACTCCCACTGCATGTGCAATATCTAGTCTTGTGCAAACCATTGCATTGCATACATGAAGCTGCCAACTGTTAATGAATTAGGGACCCTGGACATGTATTCTATCTCCTCCTGTGTCTTGGGACACATTTCCTTAGTTAATTTGAAATGGCTGGCCAAAGGTGTACTAACTGGTTTTGCATTCTGCATTCTAAACCTCTCCAACACCTTCTCTATGTACTCAC
>SNQJ01S0048453.1:21980-47580 GCA_010110895.2 Picea sitchensis | reverse complement strand
CCTGTGTCTTGGGACACATTTCCTTAGTTAATTTGAAATGGCTGGCCAAAGGTGTACTAACTGGTTTTGCATTCTGCATTCTAAACCTCTCCAACACCTTCTCTATGTACTCACCCTGAGACAATGTCAATTTGCGATTTTTCATGTCTCTTGTTATTCTCATACCAAGGACTTTCTTTCCAGCACCCAAATCCTTCATCACAAATGAGTTAGCTAATTTCTTCTTGAGCAAATTTATATCCTGCATATTAGACCATGAAACAATCATGTCATCTACATACAATAGCAATATAATATAGCTTCCATTTTATATCTTTTTGAAATAAACACAGTGATCAGAATGGCATCTACTATAACCTTGTTCTGTCATAAACCTGTGAAACTTCAAATACCACTGCCTTGGAGCTTGCTTTAGGCCATACAAGCTCTTCTTCAACCTGCATACCAAATTATACTCTGCTTTGACCTCATACCCCTGTGGTTGTTGCATATAAATCTCTTCCTCCAAATTCCCATGGAGAAAAGTTGTTTTAACATCTAATTGTTCAAGATGCAAATCTTCTACTACCACACGACTTAAAATAGTCCTAATTGAAGTCATTTTAACAACAAGAGAATATATTTCATAAAAATCTATACCTTTCTTTTGTGCAAACCCTTTACAACAAGTCTAGCCTTGTACCTCTTTTCTCCTCCATCTTCTTCCTTCAACTTGTAAACCAATTTATTTTGCAATGCTCTTTTTCCTGGAGGCAACTGAACCAAGTCCCAAGTATGGTTATTTACCAAGGAATCCATTTCCTCTTTCATTCCTTGCTCCCACTTCTTTTTGGTGTCTACCTGCATTGCCTCTTCATAACATTCTGGTTCACCAAAATCAGTCAACAATAAATAATACAATGAAGGAGAGTATCATTTAGGGGGTCTACTTAACCTAGTATATTTTCTAACAACACTTGCATGTGTTTGAGGTACCTATTTCTCTTGTTGTTGTACATTTTGATTTTATAGTTCCTTTGGAATTTATTTTTCAGTGATCTCATCAAACATTGTGTATTCTTGTTTTTATTTTTCTTGTTTCTTTCCTTGCAATGATCTTTGTACGTGACCTTCTCATTGAATATGACATCTCTACTCATAATTATTTTGTTATTTTCATAATCCCATAAGCGATAACCAAAATCATTAACAATGTATCCAATAAAGATACACTTCTTGGATTTTGCCTCAAGCCTTGTTCTATTTTCTTTATCAATATGGACAAATGCTTCACAACCGAAAGTTTTCAAAAAATAATAGTTTACCTTTTTTCATGTCCATTCCTCCTCTAGAATCCTACCATCCAAAGAGATTGAAGGTCCTCTGCTTATTAAGTAAACAACCGTTTCTACAGCATCTGCCCAGAATTGTAAGGGAAAACCAGCATGCAATCTCATAGTCCTTGCACGCCCCACGATTGTCCTATTCATCCTTTATGACACACCATTTTCTTTTGGTGTTCTTGGAACTATCTTCTCTCTATGAATCCCATGGTATGAACAGCTATCTTCTCTCTATGAATCCCCATGGTATGAACATAATCAAACTCCTTGTAGAAATATTCACTTCCATTATCTGATCTCAGACAGCTTCAAAAATTTTCCTATCTCATTCCCCTCAACCAAAGCTTTCCATTTCTTAAAAGTATAAAACATCGAGATTTTTGTCGAATGCAATAAACCTAAGTTTTTCTAGTTGCATCATCAATAAAAGTAACATAGTAACTAGAGCCACCAAGAGATGATACCTGAGCTGGTCCCCTATACATCTCAGATGCACAATCTCTTAACATTTCATTCTTCTTTTCTTTTCTCCACTCGGAGAAATCCGACTCTCTTCTGTTTTCATAAACACAATGTTTCTGGTAGTCCAAATCAATTTGTTTAAGATCCGGCAACAAATTTATTTTGTGAAGTATTTGCATACCCTTTCTCACTCATGTGTCCAAGCCTATGATGCAACAATGTTGTATCCACTCCTGTAGAAGCTAAAGAGATAGAAGAGTCAGTATTACCAGTACATAAATACAATGTACCTACCTTCTCTCCTTTTGCTATCACCAATGATCCTTTGATGACCTTCCACATCTTATCTGTAAATATGGATATACAAAATTCACTTGCCAACTTCCCTGTTGAAATTAGATTTTTCCTTAACTCTAGAACATGTCTTACCTATTTCAGCAACCATTGGTTTCCATTACGTTGCTTTATTTTTACCTTTCCCGTTCCAACAATTTTGCATGGTGCATCATCACCCAAATGAACCTGTCCAAAATCACCTTGAACATAAGAGGAGAAAATGTTTCCTATGGGGTGTGGCATGAAATGAAGCCCCTGAATCTACTACCCGAGACTCAAAAATATTATCTACAGAAATAATCAAAGCATCTTGTAACACATCACTTGTTACATTTTCTTCCTAATTTCTCTCCTATTGTCCATCTCTTTGTTTCTTTGGAGCTCTACAGTCTATCTTTAGATGTCCTTTCTTCCCACAATTCCAACACTCTATCTTTCCAAGTCTGGATTTGGATCTGCCCTTTCTAGGATTCCCACGGTTCCCTGAGCCCTTTCCTCTATCCTTTTGTCTTCCCCTGTTCTCCATGTTCAACGCATTACCTGATGTCTCACCTGTTCTTTTCTATCGCATTTCCTCACTAAGGATAACACCAACAACATCATCAAATTTTAAAGTATTTGAACTAGAGACAGAGTTACTTACAGCCATGACCAAGTCGTTCCAGCTTTCTGGCAATGAGAACAAGATTAGAAGAGCCCGACCTCATCATCAAAGTCAAATTTTACAGAACTTAGTTGATTAGTAACCGTATTAAAATCATTTAAATGATCTGCAACAGAACCACCTTCTAACATATTCATATTAAAAATTCTTCATTAGAAATACCTTATTGGACATCGAGGGTTTTTCATACAATTTAGCCAATGCATCCATCAAAGCCTTTGTTGTCTTTTCTTTCAAAATATTGAAAGCCACCAACACTGCCAAGCTCAACTGTATCTTTCCTAGAGCCTTTCTGTCAAGAATCTCCCATTCTTCATCCTTCATAGCCGTTAGCTTCTTGTCTACTCTGCCCAATGGTAGGAATAGATCCTTGTGATATAAATAATCTTCCATCTACATCTTCCATAACTGGTAGTTTTGGTCGTTAAATCTTTCGACCCTAAACTTTCCATCTTCCGACATTGCTCCCACTCGAACCATGAACCCTCCTTTCCTGTGAGTTACCTTTCACTATGATACCAGTTGTTAGGAAAATAGGACCATGGAGCAATAAAATAAAACAAATGCAGAAACAAAACATAGAAGATACACAATACAATAGAGACACAAATTTATGTAGTTCACCCAGTGTGGGCTACGTTCACCAGATAAATTGCCAGGTCCTTCCTTTATTATTATCCAGCAAATGGAGGGATACAACCTAAAACAAACCTTTTGTAGCTTCATCTTCTTTCTCTCACAGTCTCCTATCTATGAATACGATATTCGCCATAATGCATAGCCGCAATACATTTCCCTCATAACATTTCCCGGACCCCACAGAGGGGGTAACCCCCCTCTACACTCCCCCGCGTGGAAGAGTGTACATACTTCTAGGGTGTAAATACTTCAAGGGGTATAAAAATGGTTGAAAACAAAAGACATATGAATGAGGAAGATAATCAGGATCCATAACCAACACAGTTCACTTCCTGATATGGGATCCAAGGGGTGGAGTGTATGATTGAATCTTTGGATGGGTTCTATGGTGTCTCCTACAGGTGGATGTGGGATCCTAGTATTATATTTGGAGAGATTTGGTTATTTCTTGAGGACAAGCAATTTTCTAGTAGGGAGGACTGTAATGTCCCCACTTTGGGACATCATTATATTACACAGTGTTATGATGACCAGGGTAGCCAATTGGAGATTATAACGAGTACAGGGATTATTGAGAGGAATTTTGGGGTCCAGCTTGCATTGCTCATCCCATTTCATCATTATGATCCATTCTTCACAGGTTGTCTTTGGTTCCATTGCATTCCGAGGATTTCCATGATTCTGAGTATTTTGAGCTATAAGTTAATTAAATTCATTGAAGAGGTCATTTTGGGCATATTACTTGGAGGAACCTCTCAATGTAATAGCTCATTGGAATCGGGAGGAGCAACACTACAGGATGGGATGATGAGAAGTGACTTTCAGTGGCTAGGGAAGCCACAAGGAAAGATACGGCACTTTTCAGAGGTAAAAAGGTTAATTAATTAATTAAACTGATTTAATTAATTAATTAAATATTAATAAAATGAAAGTCACTTTGGAGGGACAAGGTGAGAAGGAAGTATAAAGGAAAGGAAAGGTCCTCTATTCATTCAATTCATGTATGTTTATCATTTTGATATCTGCCTTATAGCTAGAGAGCCCATACCTTAGGGGTTTTGAGAGTTTTGACTTAACAAATGCTAGAGGACGATTCAGTGGTGAAAGATTCCACCTAGCTTGTCCCAAGCTTGGTCTCAAGGATGAAATATGCCCCTACACCATTCTAGTTTAGATATACTCAGTGCAGGAAGGTTTAGTGAAGGAGGGTTCTACACCAGCCACAGGCACAGGAAGAAAGAGAGGGTGCACCATTGGGGATTTCCAACAAGGGGGGCACACCATTCATTGAAGGAAGGTTCGATCTAGCCAAGGAGAGGGGATTTTGGAGATTTGAGCATCTGGGTTCTTCTTGGAGGGTCTTCACCATCATTTCTGGTGCTTTTTTAGAGGATTTTATGGTACAAATGATTTCCTAGAGCATTGGGACGAATTGGAGAGAAGGAGGGCATTTTTGAGATTCAAATCTATTCAGTTTGGAGGGGTTATACTTCAGATATGACCCTAAGACTTCACCCAGTGAATTGCAGTGTCCCGATCTACCTTTCTAGCGAGTTTCAGGGCATTTGGAGACCTCCTTCATCAGGGCCGAAATTATAGGGTTTCGTAGTTTTCAGGAGGGTGCAACTTCATTGGAGGATTCAACATTTGGAGGAGTTTCCCTTGGTATTTTGGTTTGAGATTTTAGGAGGCGACTCTACACCTCCCAATCTACAGTTTGGCATCTTCACTGGACTCATTTGGGGGCTTCTTCAGCTGGGCCAAACTATTGAGGGTTTCATTCATCTAGTAGAGCGTGGATTTTCCTGTTGGGGGGTTTGGTGTTTCATACGACCTATATCTCTACTTGTATTCAGTCTTCATCGTGTATCCAGCCTTTGGAGTCTTATAGTATCTTCATGGAGAATTTTGCAGTATCTTCTATTGTCTTTATTGGATCCATCTGTTGAGCATTCCAGATCGGCCTCTTCATTGTAGCAGGTTCTTCTATTATTATGAATAAAATCAGATCTAAGGTGTTTTGGCTTGTCTATCATATTGTTGATATTTCATATGGTTGAGGTATGTTCCATTACAGTATCTTCTTTTTTATTGTTGCAATGCACATTAAATTCATCAACATAAACCCTAAGGCCGAAATCAAGAGGTCAACCTGAAAGTAAACACATACAAACAAGTAAACCAACAAAGTGTTTGAGGAAATTCCACAACCAGTTGAAGTTTAAAAGACACCAAAAACCATGATGTTCCTGGCATATTGGGTTGGGAACATTAAAAAAAACATTTTCCTTTTATGTACTTGCTACATTTATGTTTCTTTGAATTACTACGATGAACTTCTTTCAAGTCCTACATTCTGAATATTTGAAAATATCAAGAAAATCTAAAGAGGAGTACCACCTCTATAAAAATGCATGGGGATTTAAATCCTCGTGAGGTTGTCGTTTCGGCCCTAACGGATTCAAGCGTCAACATTTCTAGCGACCATACTAGGGAATGAACTGAAATTTGGAGCTTGGTCTAACATTTGAGAATATATGACTTTTGCCCAGCATGATCATCCTCACCTGGAAATTGGATTTAAAAACCGACGAAGCATCTTACATCAGTTATACAACTTGGTAATATCAGCGACCGAGACCTGTGAATATTTATAAAGGTCGTGGAAAACCTTGGTCCAAGAAGAAGAAAGAGAAATCCTTCAAAGACAGAGGAGAGAGGAATGACAAGACCAAAGAAATTGAAGGATAGCTAGAGAAACGCAAGAACAAGGTTGGAATTGAAGTTGGACAACTACAAGGGACCCATTACCAGAAGTAAAAGACAGAAACTCTTTATTCTTAGAAGTGAAAATCCTATTCCTGGAATCTTTCCAGACATGGAAACAAGAGATGAACAACCTCGAGGCAAGCGTCATGAGGAGAGGTAAGGAGGTGGAATAGATGCTACAAGAAATCAAGGAAACCCAAGATTTGAGAATTGAAGGAGGGTAAGAGATTCCCCTCTAAATCTTATAGGTGAGAAACATGACCTCTGTTAAGCCCTTATATTGGCTCATTACCCCTTAATTGGGGCACATTACAATAGTAATGTTATTTTATTTATGTTGGCTTTATTCCATTAGTTGTAATTATACCTCCTAGTCTCCTATATATACCAAGGAGACATTTTCATTTGGAATCATTTTTTACTTGAACATTTATGTGGGGTAAAAGGAGGTTGCCCCCTCAAAGAGGCTTATTATCTGAAACTATCTCTTTTTCAAGGCATTGAGTACTTATTCTAAGATTTTTCTATGCTATATTGATATTTGGTTCTTAACATATGGTATCAGAGTTCAAGGTCTTGAGGTTTCGCTGCTGCATATGAGATACCTTGGTATTTTTGCTATAAATTGTTTTCTATAATGTTTTAGAAGGAACGGCTTGGAGGATATTTAGTATAGAGATCAAGGTACGTTGGGTTGAAATTTCACCTCCTGAGGCCTTATACTTTCGGAGATACATCCTGTGAAACATAGGGTTCTGGAATCATCCTGAACTGAGTCATTGCGGAATTTTCGCTATAAAACGTTTTCTGTAACGTTTCAGACCCTAAAATTTGGATGTTGTTCACAACAATTAGTAAGGTAGTTGTGGTAAAACTTTCAGCTTCTGGGTCATCTTACATTTGTAGATACACCCTGTGGAAGATAGGGTATCTGACTAGTCCTATTGACTAGTCCCAAGAAGGTGTTCCAGGTAAAACAAACATAACTTATTCCTAGAGTATCCAAATTGAGTGAGACTAGTTTCATTGGATAGTGAACAATCTTCAGTATTTCTGGTACAAGTTTCAGAATTTTATATCAACTATTTTGTGCAGGGCATGCTATACAAGTGAGATCTCATGGAAAGGCCAAAAATCAGCAAGTTTTGGGAAAGTTATCGTAAATTCCACTTGGCACATCCAATTTTGATTAGACCTATGGCATTGCAAAGAAGAAATATCAAAGAACTACAAAAAATAAAGTTTCATACCTAGAAGGGCCGAAACTTGGGATATACAACAGAAGAAATATTATCTGGCAGAACCACCTCAAAATCAAGGTTCAAAAGTGATACTTGGCCAACATGCCACCCAAAAAGGGAACTTCTACACCAAATAAGCCTCCAGACAACCCTACTTGGACTCTTGATGAAGGTGAAGAAATGCGTAGGGACATAAATGATTTACAAAAGAAGACAACAACAAAATATGAACTACAAGAGATGATGGATTCAATAGAAGCTAAGTTTGAGGCAATAAATACTAAGATGGACGCTTTAAAAGGGGAGATCATGTAAGTATTGAAAAATTTCATAACAAAGAGGACAACTAAAATTGAAAATGCATCCCATGAAATTCATGATGAGGACACAAGGAAGGTGAATCAAGAATGGAGAAACTCTAACCTTGGGTTGAAGACCAACCACGTTCCTAAGATCGATATGAGGAAGTTTGATGGAAAGGACCCTATCACATGGATACTTCAGATGGAGCAATTATTTGATCTACATAATGTGCCACATACACAAAAGGTACGAATTGCTTCTTTATATTTAGAACCCAACCAATTTGTATGGTATAGATGGCTTTGTTCTCGCAAATCACTTGTCACTTGGACAATTTTCACGGAAGAAATGATAGCACACTATGAGGATACAAGGAGCAATACATTCTTTAGCCAATTGATAAATCTCAAGAAAAAGGGTTCAGTTACAGAGCACATTGAGAACTTCCAAAGATTGAATATAAAGGTAACAGATATTCCAGATGAGCACTTGATTGATGTATTCATAAGAACTCTAAAAGATAACATTCAACATGAGTTTCTCCTTTGGGAACCCAAATCATTGGAGAATGCATTTAGGGTGGCAAGAACTGTTGAAAGTAAAAATATGGCTATGGCTTCTAGAAGGACCAATCCTAACATCTATAGAGAGAATAATGCTCCTTCTTCTAAAACAACTCAACCTACAAAGTTGACACCTCAGCAATTCGAGGAAAGAAAAGAAAAAGGGTTATGCTTTAATTGTGACAACAAGTACAGTAAGGGACATAAGTGTGGTGAGAAGAAATTATTCTACATAGATTGTGAAGAGGAAGAAGAGAAATAACAAGAACCATCTCAAGATGAAAATGTAGAAGCAATTTCGTCTGAAGAGTTGACTCCCACATTATCGTGTAATGCATTGGATAGAATTAGCACTCCTCAAACCCTCAATATCGAAGGATACATCAAAAATAAAAAGGTAATAGTCCTAATTGATTCTGGCAGTACTCATAATTTCATTCACTATAAATTAGCCAAAGCTCTCAATTGCTTTGTATATCCAGCACCAAAGTTTCAAGTAATGATTGCAGATGGAGGAGCTATCAATTGCTCAGAAAAATGCAATAAGATAAATCTTACTATGGGGGAATATGTAATGAATAGTCCATATTTCCAATGATTGTTATATACTACATGGGTGTCTTTGATGTTGTACTAGGAATCAATGGTTCTGATCATTAGGAACAATGGCTTTTAATTTTCAAGAACTTTCATGAAATTTTCATTGGAAGGAAAAGAAATTGAGTTAAGAGGTATCCACGGGGAAACACAGTAAGGTGATAGCTCTAATGGCATGAAAAAATTATTGAAAAAGGGCATCAAGGCGTTATCGCACAACTATGCTCTCACTATATGTTCAAACATCTAAACCATCTATTCCTCCAAGATATCAAAGGGATCATTGATAAGAAATCCATAGTATTTGAAGATATTCCGGGGTCTTCCACCACTTGAAATCATGATCATGAAATTCACCTAATTCTGGGGTGTGTTCCTCTTAACATCGGGCCATCAGTTTAGTTATGGAGAGTGAAATTGAGTGCATGGTTGAGAGAAATGTTAGAGAATTTTGGAATCAGACTTAGCAAAAGTTCTTACTACACTTTTGATGTGTGTGGTATTCAGAAATATAGCTCATGGCATTGTGTCAGTTATAGAGAGCTCAACAAGATCACTATTAAAGATAAGTTTCCCATTCCATCATTCATGAATTGTTAGATTAAATACAAGGAGCAATCTATTTTACAAAAGCTGGATCTTAGTTCGAGGTATCAATGATTAGAATGAGAAGGAAGAGAAGAATATCCCAAAAAAACAACATTCGGAACTCACGAAGGCCATTATGGTGGTCATGCCTTTTAACCCCACAAATGCACCTTCCACACATTCAAGGGTTGATGAATTCCATTTTCAAGCCCTTCCTTATTTGTGTTAATTACTATGATATACTAATCTAGCAAAATCTTGGGGATCATGTGCAACATGTTGACAAGGTGCCACAAGCTACTAAAGAGCAACAACTATATGCCATCCAAATGTTTCTTTTGGATGGAAAGGAGGTAGAGTATTTAGGTCATAATTTTATCATGAAGGTGTCAAGGGCCCAGACCCTAACAAGATCAAGTCCATGATGGTGGCTAGATTCCCAAAACATTGAAGAATCTTAGAGGATTTTTGGGATTGGCAGGTTATTCTTGCAAGTTTGTTTGGCACTATGGAAGAATAGTAGCACCTTTAATGCTAACTAATGGGATGCATTTTCATGGACTCTAGAAGAAACTAAAGCTTTTGAACAACAGCAAAGTGATATGCAAAGCTCACATGCTTGACCACTTGAGACTTCACGAAGCCTTTGTGTGAATGATACGTGCCTCTCGAGAATGGAGTTGTTGTCTAATGCAGGAAGGTCCCTGGCTTTTGAAGTCGACCAGTCAAGGGAAAGAACTTAAACAAACCCATTTTATGAGAAGGAAATGATGGCAATGCTATATGCATTGAAAATGGTGTCCTTACCTAATAAGTAGGTTACTTCAAGGTAAAAGCAGATCATGATAGTCTTAAATGCTTCTTGGAACAAAATTCTATCTTGGGAGAAAGAACAACAAAATGGGTAACCAAGATGTGGATTTATGATTTTGGCTCGTCATAAAAGGAAAAACCAAATATGTTGTGGCAGATGCACCCTCGAGAAAGGATGAAGATGTTGAGGCCCTTCTCGGTGCTATCTCCAATCATCCAACCGATTGGATAATAGAAACAAGGGATGAGTGGAATAATGATGAAAAAGTGTGGAAGAATGATGAAAAAAAGTGGACTCTCATTCAAAGGTGACAACAACGGTAATGCATTAGATACATTTTACATGGAAAAATGATTCACTATGGTACAAATATTTCTTATATTTATGTAAGAAATCTTAACTCAAACAAAGAAAGGTACTATTGGAGGTGCACACCTCTCCGGTAAGAGGGCACTTGGGATTTTTTAAACACCTACCATAGAGTCAAGAAGGATTTTTTTTTTTTTTTTTTTTTTTTTTTTTTTTTTTTTTTTTTTTTTTTTTTTCCACCTTATTTTGTTGGAAACATTTAAGACCCCAGGTTTTTTACAAACATTAGCCATCCCAAGTCGGCAATGGTAGGAGGTTTCTATGGAAATCATCACAGGTTTATCTCCAGTCTGAAGGAAAGGAGATGTCATCATGGTGATTGTTGATAAGTTGACAAATGCATACCATTTTTGTGCACTTTCTCATCCTTTAAAATATATTAAAGTTGCCACCGCATTCATTGAGAAAGTTCAAAAGCTACATGAATGCAATAGCAACTGTACTATCTTTGAAGGGATGACAGAGATCCCATCTTCACTAGACATTTTTAGAGATGAGAATTATTTTCTTGTTTGGAGCTCAATTGAAGCTCATATGGCTCATCTATCCCTCAATTTGATGGACAAGCTGAGATAGTGGACAAATGTCTGGCAGGCTACCTTAGTTGCTTTGTCTACGATAAACAAACACCCAATGGTTCAAATGGTTACCCTTGGAATGGTGGTATAATGCTTCTTTTTCATCTGCAACAAAATGGTTACCCTTGGCACTCTATGGATACCACCCTCCTTCCATCGCCTTCTTCTCTAAAAGAAAAATATAAAGAGTTCCAGGTGGAAGATCACATGAGCATCAACAACAACAAGTTCTCCAAATCTTAAAGGACAGCGTAACCATAACATCATGAAACAACAAGCAAATCAACATGCGTGGTGAAAGAAGTTTTGAAGAAGAGGATTGGGTGATTTAATAATACAACCATACAAACGGATGTCCCTCAAACAGCCAGAGGATAATAAATTATCACCAAAGTACTATGGCCCTTATAAGGTGTTTACCGACATTGGTACTATGTCATACAAATTGGAGTTGCACTGCATCTTCTTGAGAGTCCACGGTTTATGTTTCATGCTTAAAGAAAGTTATAGGTGACAAGATCCCAATTCAAACTAGATTTCCAGAACTTGACAAGGAAGGAAAAATCATATTGGATCCTGAAGCCATTCCAGAACTTGACAAGGAAGGAAAAATCATATTGGATCCTGAAGCCATCACTGACACAAGAATTCGCTAGCTGAGGAATAGATCCATTTCAGAGTATCTCATTAAATGGAGGAAACTACCGGCTGAAGATTCCACTTGGGAAGAAGAGTCTTTTATACAGAAGCATCCAAAGTTATTCAATCATTGCGGACAACACTTCTCTCAAGGGGAGGGGCATGTTAAGCCCTTATATTGTCTCATTACCCCTTAAATGGGGCATATTACATTAGTAATTTTATTTTATTTATGTCGGCTTTATTCCATTAGTTGTAATTATACCTCCTAGTATCCTATATATACCAAGGAGACACTTTCATTTGGAATCATCTTGTACTTGAACATTTATGTGGGGTAAAAGGAGGTTGCCCCCTCAAAGAGCCTTATTATCTGAAATTATCTCTTTTTCAAGGAGTTGAGTACTTATTCTGAGGTTTTTCTATGCTATATTGATATTTGGTTCTTAACAACCTCCTGGTTCTCCCTAAGGGTACCTTAAAGGAATTTTCTAGAGACAAAGCAATCGATGCAAAGAGGCATATGAACTTATTTCTTGATGTTTTTTTATTTTCACCATGTTGAGTATGACAATGTCATGGTAAGTTTGTTTCTGCAAACCTTATCATGAATAGCATATAATTGGTATACAATGTTTCCCATTAGATCCATTCTCTCATTCAATGACCTTGAAGCTATGTTCCTGACTATGTTCGCCCCTCCAATTTCTTACCATACCATTCTCACCAATTTCACATAGATTGGGTTGAGAAAGAATGAAAGGAAAAGATATTTTAATCTCAGGTTCAATAAAACCTTGAGCAAGATCCCAGAAGATAAAATACAAAATGAACCTGTCATCCTTGATTTTTATAAGAATGCAATGCCACTGAATGTAAAATATTCTATTAGAACATCGCAAATGGACACTTTGGAGGGCGCGATGACTAAATCCACTAAGATGGAGGAAATCATGATCGAAATGAGTGTTGACTCTTATATTATACTGGGAAGATTACAAAGGAATTTGGGAGGATTAAATATTGATAATCAAGGAGATTTCAGTTCAAGAAAGAATGAATAAATCAAGCCTCAAGCGTCTCAGAATCAAACACTGGGAGGAGGATTTTTCAAAGGAACCACACCTGACGTGAAGGTTGACCCTGCAGAAGCACATGAATATAAGAAAAGGATTGAAATCACACAAATGAGTAGAACTATCAAACAAATGAATAACGAGATAACCAAACTAAGAAGGGGAGATAATTACATGCCAAACCCAAGAATGCCAATCCCAAAGAAAAGGAGGAACCCTTTCCCATAAAATAGGGCGAGGTTTGAGAACACGGATAACCCACAAAGACCAAGGGTTCCTAGACAACCTACTCCAAATGTGTTTGTTCTCGATGATGTCTATGATGAGCAATTAATTGAGTGAGAAAATTATTACTCACCTGATGAAAGCTCTAAAAATGTGCAGATGGACGGATGCAAGATGTCCATGTATATATTTTAAGAGCGCGAGAACGATCCTAACTCACAAGAAAACATTGCCAAAACAAGAGGGTTTGTAAATATACCAAAGAATAAAGGCGACTCTGACAAGGAAAAACAAAAAGAAAAGAAAAAATAAAACACAAATGAAAAAGTGTCAAATGTGAAAGTGACGGATGGAAGTGGAACTAAAAGGCAACACCTGGCCTCAATCTCCACTCAAATGACATATAATTTCATGGAGGACCTAAGTAAACTAAGGATAACTTTTCCTTTTATGGAAGTGGCAAAGATCCCCCAGCAAAGACAGAACATTTTGAAGTTGTTAGATGATCCATATGAAAGAGATGAAGTTGTCGTTACCAGTAAAAAATAGAGCCAGAGCCCATCAACTGCCAAGCTGAGAGGTAAAATTCCACCCTTCTACATTTCAATTGAAAATCATGATGTTTCATTACATAATTGTTTAGTTGACACTTGCGCGACAAATAATATAATGTCGCTTGCGATCATGGAGGCATTGGGCATGAGTTTCACTAAGTATTATAAAACCGGTGAAAGCATATATGAAATTGATTCTAGAAAAGTGTTGGCTTATGGAGAAATCAAGGACTTTTATGCTTGGGTTACAATATCCCCCCGTATCATTACAGTTTTCAATATGTAGACCTTCCCCCAACCTATGGAGTTGTGCTGGGAATAGATTGGACATCCATTATCGGTGGATATGTAATGAACGATGGAAGTTGTATGATGGTACCAGGAAAAGAGGAGTAATGATTAAAGTTCCCCGTGAACCTAGAACACCCTTCTCTTTCAAGAAAAAGGACAATGAATTGATGGAGGATTACATAGATGTCAAGATTGGAAACTATGCTATCCTCAACATGGATCATAATGATATCCTAGAGAAAGTTAAATATGCCAAAAAATCAAGAGTGTTTGTTTGAAGGCTACTGGAGGATGTCGTTCGATGGAACTTGTTCAAAATATGGGAATGGAGTTGGAATTGTTCTCTTGAGCCCAAATAAGATTATGCATCCACATGCTGGAAGACTAGAGTTCTCATGCACAAATAATGAGGCAAAATATGAAGCTTTCATTGAAGAGATGATCCTTGTACAGGAAATGGAATCAAAACATCGCATTATAACTGGAGACTCGGAGCTGGTCATCAACCAAGTTACCCAAAGGTATAAAATAAAAAAGGAAAGACTTAAATTATATTTTAAAAAAATTAACGAACTGATGGAATCTTTCAGTTCCTGCAACATTGCTTTCATTCCAAGGGAAAAAAATCACAAGGAAGATTCATTAGCCTTGGTGGCCTCATTGTCAAACTGAGATGATGTCCAAAGCAAAACGTCTTTCCAAGTAGAAAGGGCTTTCCGACCATCTGTACCCAATAACATTGAATACTTGCAATTATTTGAGAATGATGAACATATGGAAATTTTTTTGTTAAACGATGATGATGAAGAGGACCACTCATCTCATGTCCCCAAATATTGTATACAATATGAATTTGTTTTTACGAAAGACAATCATGCTAATAATATCCTTGAATAAGTTTCAATTTGAAAGGTGCAAGAAACGTGAAAAGTCATTATTGGAATTGATAGTTCCCCAAAATATTTCAACCTGGGAGTTCATTGCACCACTGAGGAGGTTGATCAATATGTTTCCTTATTCAAATAATATATCGATGTGTTCGCTTGAACCTATGATAATTTGAAAGCTTACTATAAAACTATATTCCAACGCATCATTCCTTTGAGGGAAGAAGCGAAACTAGTGAGACAAAAAATACGGATGATGAATCCCAAAATGAAAGCTCTGGTAAAAATTGAATTGGAGAAGTTGAAGAAGGAAAGGATAATTTATCCCATCATACATTCAGATTGGCTTTCAAATAGAGTGATTGTAAGAAAAAAGACCAGGGAAATCCGGATGTGTGTTGACTTCAGAGACCTTAACAAAGAAAGCATAAAGGATAATTTTCCTTTACCCAATATGGAGTTCCTTCTACATCAAGTTATTGGATCATCCTTCATATCCATGCTCAATGGTTTTTCTGGATATAACCAAGTCTTGGTGGCCAATGAAGATAGGGAAAATACGACATTTATCATGCCTTGGGAGACATATTCTTATGCTAGAATGCCATTTGGTTTGAAGAATGTTGGAGCCACATTCCAAAGGGCCATGGATCATGCGTTCAATGGGTTGATAGAAAATTTTATGGCATACTATCAAGATGATTTGACAGTGCATTCAAAGAGAAAGGAGGATCATATCCATAATTTGAGAAAGGTTTTTGAAAGATGCAGATTATATGGTGTTTCCCTGAATCCAAAGAAATGCTTGTTTGTTGTGACTCAAGGTAAATTGTTGGGCCATATTGTATGCAAGGGAGGTATTTACATATATATGGAAAGATTCAAAGAAATAAATGAGCTTAACCCCCCAACATCTAAGAAGGTATTCCAGTAATTCTTCGAAAAAATCAAATTTTTGCCAAGATTTGTTCTTGATTACTCAAGCATCGTAAAAAAAATCAAATGGTTGTTGAAAAAGGAGCAGAGGTTCAAATGGACATTATATAATCAAGAGGAATTCAACAATATAAAAGGATAAACCACCACTTCTCATGTCCGCATTAGTCTAGATTTTCAAAGAGATTTCATAATCTATTCATTTTCTACAAAGATAATTGTTGCATCTGTGCTCACTCAGAAAAATAGCAAAGGAGAAGAACTCCCAATAATTTTTATGAGAAAAGCCCTACACAACTATGAGTTGAGGTATTCATAACTGGAGAAGCAATCCTTGGCTCTTATAAAAGTAGTAGCGTATTTTCGAACATAAATATTAAGCTCCCATATTATTTCTTTTGTTCCCTCATCAACAGTGAAGATGCTTCTAAATCAAGAGTTGAGAGAAGGAAAATGGGGTAACTCGTTGGAAAAAATACAAGAATATGATATCGATATTAAACCTTTAAAGGAAATCAAAGATAAATGTTTATGCAATATCATCGCGAATGGAGATTTGGTTGATGGAATGATATCAATCTTAGTTGGAGAACCACTAGTTGATTCAGAATGGTACCGAGATATTATATTCTACTTAAGGTCTAGGCAGTTTCCTATCACCATGAACTCCAGGGAGCAAACATAATTAAAAATGAAGGTGAACCAATATGTTTTGATTGCTAATATATTGTTCAGAAGAAACTATGATGACATACTACTGAGATGCATTGATGAAAATCAAGCCAAATAAATGATGAGAGAATTCCATGAAGGAATATGCGGTGGACACTTTGCCCCTACTTCCACCATCCACAAGATAATAATGCCTGGATTCTACTGGCCATCAATTTTCAGAGACTCGCATGCCACGATAAGGAAATGTGTGTCCTGCCAGCAATTTTCAGGAAAAATAAAGAGATCACCAATGCCCTTACAACCTGTAATTGTGGAGAAACCATTTTCCCAATGGGGACTTGATGTTGTCGGGCCAATTAATCTGAATTCTAGAAAAGGGCATATTTACATCCTTACGACTATAGATTATTTCATGAAATGGCTAGAGGCGGTGGCATTAAAGAAGGTTGATTTTGAAGAGTTGATTAAAGTTCTGAAAGACAATATTCTGTCGAGATTTGGTGTTCCTGATAAAGTTATCACATACAATGGTTTGATTTTCATTGGGATGAAGTTTACAGAGTTTTGTGGAGATTATGGAATCATCATGGGTCAATCCTCAAATTACTATCCACAAGTTAGCGACCTTTCCGAATCCACAAAAATTACACTTGTGCAAATACTGAAGAAAATCATTGACAAGAACCAAAGGAATTGGCATATGAAACTGACAGATGCATTATGGGAAAGCAAAATGACTCTAAAGGATAGCACCGGGATGTCTCCATATCTATTGGTTTATGGGAAGGAAGTGAAAATGATGATTAGTCTCAAGATCAATGAAATGATCTTTGTGGTTAATATTGAAGATACATAAAAAAATTCACCCATCCAGAGGAGAATCAACAAGTTGTTGAAGTTGGAAGAGGAATGAAGAAAAGACCTGAATCAAACTTCTCAGAGGTAACAAAGTGTCAAGAGATATTTTTATCAAAGCACAACTATGAATAACTTCTCAAAGGGAGAGTTGGTGCTACTTTGGAACAAGGCCAAGGAGAAGTCATCCATGCATACAAATTTTGAAGCACTCTGGATCGGACCATATGTCGTCAAGAAGATATTGGGTTTTAAATTCTATATGCTCCAAGACATGAAGGGAAAAATATTAATACTTCATGTCAATGGAAAACATTTTAAAGGTTTCTTCTCCTAATACTTTTTCACTCTCATTGTACATAATTTTATTTTTTCAGTTTGTATATTCTTACTCTGACTCCATAGCCCAATGGGCGAAAGCTCCTGGTCACAAGAGAGTCTGAATTCTTGACAACCCACAAGGGGTTATCATCCCACAGTTGGAGCCTATTGTTGAGATCAATTCATATTTTCCATCCCCTTCTCTATTTTCCCAAATTCTTTTCCCTCTTCTATACTTGCCCAAATTCCCCTTTTCCTTTTTCCCTTCTTTTCTCCTTTTCTAATTTCATACTTAGTCATTTTTCCAAAACAACGAGTTCGCGGGTTCCCAGGTTTCTGGATTGGCGGGGTCAACTCTCATATCCCATGTTCCGTGATACACATTTTGTGTCCAAAAGATCCATGATCTACATTTTGACCCCCGGACTCCCCGAGATTCCAAGTATCTCATTCCTCCTAATATGAGTCCATCTGACCACATCACAACACTTAGCCAATTTTCAACCTTTTGCAATCACAGGTTCCTCAGATGGCAGGTTCACAAAAATCTCAAATCCTGTTTCGCTCCCATCCATTCCCGCCAGCTTCGCGCTTTTCCAAATACACATTTAGTATGTTTTAAATGTTAATAACTCATTATGCAGGTCTCGTAAATATTTCCATTAATAGACGAAGGGCTCGAGGAACTTCCTCATTAAACCACATTAAAGCATGATTTGTGGAAGATTATATTATATCTCTCAAGCACTCATTTCTAAGATTATTTGGATCAAAATAGTGCTCATGTCAACTTATGTTAGTGGTAGCTCGACAACATTTATGTGGAGATACCTTGAACATATTTGGACGAGAAGATCAAAATTTCCAGTGGTCTAGAACATACTCTTATTATTCATCCCCTTCTACTTAGAAGGAAGTAATTTGGATGTTTGGAATTGCGCGCACAGGTTGTGTCCCAAAATTTTTTGATTGCAAGGAATTGATTTCCTGTTGTGCTGAGAAGTATACACCAAGCCAATGGATAATTCCACTCCAGGACCATTCTCTCATCTCCCTTTCACCTCAACTATTATGTAAGATGCTGAGACTCACAGAGCCAACACTCACCTTCAAAGGTGAAGATTGAAAAGACTTTTTGAGAAAACATGACAACGTCCTGGATCTATTACCTAAATTCTTAGAGAATCCCATGGCCATCCCTAAAGATATCACCAGATTGCAGGTCATCTTATTCAAAATCCCATTTCGGGAAATTACCTAGTTATTTACCAGAGTTACGGGCCAAGAAAATATTGCTAGCATTTTTCGTATGATTCTTTACATATTACATTTTACCGTCAAGGAGTAGGCCATTTTTTATTGGGGGAAGTTTATTTCCATTGACATCCCTTCTCAATTGTCTCAATATAAAAAGGATAACAAATTATTTATGTCTTCTTATTTGGTTTTCACGATAGCGCATTGTTGTTGATTTCCGAGATTCTCTATATGCAAGAATGTGAATTGTGAATTCAACTTCCAAAGATTTTGGTACCAATATTTATGGAGGCACAAAGCCTCCCTGCATTTTTATGAAGTTTTTAACGACTTTGTTTTGGTCCTTAAAGAATTGTTATTCGGAAAAGATGTCCCAAGGATATTTTCTCGGGCCAATAAATTCCTAGATAGAAAGGGGACTTTCGAGCAAATGGAAAACTACAATGTCATTAGGATTTTTGGATCTAAAAAAAATCCTACTTTTCTTCCATGGCATATATCTAACATAATGTTTGTCACAGAAGTTGCAATGCAATATAACTTTTGGTTGCACTTTTTTCATGAAAAACAAAAAAATCAATTTATACCTTTGCCTTGTAAAGTTCAGGATTTTGTATTCAAAATTATGAACAAAATTGATAAATTCGCTAACCACTTCCACAACTTGAATCTCAAGTACGCTGAAAAGATCATAGGGTTTGACCCTAATAGAATATTTGTGGAAAATATGTTAATAGTGGGTTTTATCAATTCATTTATCCATACAGTTATAAGAGAAGAAGAAGATAATAACCTAGGAAATCCTTCCCACACTGCTGGCAACTTAGAGACAGTACTCAATACCAATGAATTGTATAAACAACGAGGAAAAGGTCTCGACGATAAAAGTGCCCAGTCCCCAACTGTTACTCCCAAGACTTCAATACCTCGAAGTAGTGCTCCAGTATCCCACCCATCTAACAAGGTAACCAACAGTAATTTAGGGAGAGGAGGGGACAAGAACCCCCCTCCAGGAAAAATTGAAAGCTCCCATAAACTTCCTCTGAGGAAGAACAGGAAGAATATCGTACAAGAGGAGGAAGAGCATGGTGTCGGAAGTGACATCAATAGCTTCTCCCTCGAGGATATGGAGCTCTAATTTGACATTGAGAAGATGTTCCCTAACATTGACCAACTAGGAGGCACGTCCCACCAAAATAAATCCTTGGGAATTGTTGAAAATGAGATTTTTGACGAAGAAGAATCATTTGTATTTCAGAGTGTTGTCTTTGACAATGAATCTAAAAATTTAATTATTGATAAGAGTGATGCGAAGAATAAAACGGGGAAATCTCATTCAAAGGTTAACCTGAAGAATATGCGTCCTTCCCAGGTATCCATGATCCATAGAGCCACCAGTGATGCATTGGAAGATTACATTGGTAGTCTTGAAGCTGACAATGAAAAGTTGAAGGAAAGGATTAAGTAACTAGAAGCGACTTTGATGCCTCTTCCATTTCTTGCCAACCCTTTGGCAATTGTCGGACCCTCCACGCCCACACCCAAAATAAAAGGATCCTCGAGCTTTCTCACATAATCTAGAAGCTATGTGGAGAATAATATTAAGAAAAGAATGGCACTAATTACATAAGTTTGGGAAATTTCAAAGAGCATTTTTTTCTTTTGGCTCGAGGGCGCATGCCTTTCTTGAATATATGCAGGTTGATCTAAAAAATGAAGAAGGATTCTACCTTGATGCAGTGGTACCCTTTGGTATTAAAGTCACTAACATGTCATAGATGAAGAGAAGAGAGGAAGACCTTCCCTTTCCAAGTCCGATCAAACAGTTGAATTCTTGTTGGAAAGAGAAAATAAAGAACTTGAACAAAATCATCCAGGCATCCATCCAAGCCATAAAAAGGAGAGAAGAGTTATTCAAAAGTCTCATGGAGGTGGACCTCGCTGAAATCACTAACGAAGTCCAATATTCCAAGTTCATCATCAACTCATTGTTCCTCAAAAAGCAACAGTTCGATGAGAAGGTTGAGATTTTAAATGGAATGTCAATTGAAAAGTTATTTGGAATAACTGTGTATGATGAGAATGACATAGATAACTGGCTAGTGGACTACTCCGTAAAAAATTAGGATATTGAAGAAGTACTACATGGAATTTACATTGATCTCTAAGACTTGGAGGGTGGGTTGTTCAATATTAAAATCTCATAGGAAATCAACGTGGAACCTATGAAAGGTTACATCGAGGAGTGGTTCAATAAGTCTATCGACAAGCTGACAAATGAAGGACAAGAAGAAATTGAGATGGTTCCTGTAACCATCAATGAAAATGATAAAAAGACAGCAGTGAGAAAATGAACATACGAGCGACTGTCATAGTAATATTACGTTTACCACATCCTTCTTTTCTTTATCAATTCCTTCATCCAGTTATTCCACCTCATTCACTAGAAAGGTCTAACCAAACACTGATAACTTATTTTCATTTCTTCTTCACAGGTCTTGTTGATCCTTCCACCACCCACCGTTTTCTTTCTAAAATATCATTTCTTGTATTTATTTTCTTTATGGTCCACGGGAGCCCCAATCTCAGTCTTTAAGACAAACGCATTTACATTTTCAGGAATATGTAATGAATTATATATGTTTTGAGAATTCCAAGAGATCTACTTTGGGAACAATCTCGACTGTCCTTTGTAACCCTGTTTTCAAAATATAAAGTATTTGAGGTTGATCTATCATTATTTTTATTTGAGTTTCCCATGTATCCACTCTATTAAAGTTCTCTTGTGCATGCAAACCATCCTCTTTTTGTTTTATGTGATCAGAAATATTTATCTTATGTTATGATGGATGTGAGGAAATTTTTCTTATTTCCTTTAAATGTGTGATATGTCTGATTTTGTTTCCTCTCTCAGGAACTTTCTTTAAAAAAGACAACAACAACATTTTATTTTTATTTACTCGCTACATTTATGTTTATTTGAATTACTATGAAGGCCTTCTATCAAGTCCCACATTCTGAATATTTGAAAATCTCATGAAAATCTACAGAGGAGTACCACCTCTATAAAAATGCAGGGGGATTTACATCCTCGTGAGGTTGTCGTTTCGGTCCTAATAGATTCAAGCGTCAACGGGTTTGCAAATATTGATCTTTGTTGGGTAAGGTTTGTAACTAAGAAACTAGACTAAGACAAAGATTAAAAATATTCTTTGATATTTGAGAGTGAGAGGAGGATAAGCATCACATAGTGTTAATGCTATATTGACTTGTTTACAAGAAACTAACAATTAGCACCATCATTGAGATCTACAAGTGACGCTATTAAGTGGGTTTCATATAGAATAACACTAGCTTTACAACACCATTTAAGGAACGACAAAGTTTATGTTGTTTAGGTAGTACTCCATAAATTATACCATCTAGCTTCAATTACTACATTCCATTTAACCACCTTACGCATCGATCCTAGCTTGGACTAGCATTGGAACTCGATGTTCTTTCTCCTCACCCATGAAAATGTAGAAGTTAAAGACAAGGACATCCAAAGACTATGAAAATAATTAGTGATAGTAAAACCATGATCAAAAAATATGTGCTATGATTTCAACTTTGAGGTTTATTAGCAATATTTAAAAAGGGATTTGTCTTATCGATTTACTTATGGATTTCCAATCTTCAACTTGCTACCCAAATCAAATTAGAAGCAATTGTTTCCCTTTAAGGCCCTTTCAATGCTTCATAGAAGAACACTAAATTATTTACTTTGTAAAAATATATTCTAAAATAAAAATAAAAATTACTTGTCTATAAGAAAGTGGGAATCATTCCATATCTTTTCAAATTAAGGCCAACCACTATTACAATCTATTATATTTAGATCTTAGGGATCACACATGGGATATCATGAGGAATCATTGTGAATTTCAAAGTGGGATAATATATTATTCATTAGCAAACTTAGTAGTTGATAAGTCATACAAGTATTATTAACTCTTTGTGGAATCTCATTACCATAACTTTCCATGAACAATCTTGGTACAACGTTGACACTAATACCAATGTTGACACTTGTAATCTCAAAAATATGAAACTAGTCAAATGGATATCACCATTCTCTAAATTGAACATCGGATATTAACTTTTTCCTTCATTTTCTTAAAGTAATCTTTGATGATGAGTTGCGGCCTTTAAACATAATTATTTACACAAAATGATAAAGAAGTCTTGCAAAATAATATGCAACATTAAGTAGTTGGTATTGAGTAACAACAATAGTATGTTGAAGCAAAGATAAACAAGGAATGTTTTTTTAGTGATTGGTTTTTTTTTAATATTCATTTTCCTTCTGATGGTGTGTATAACATTAAACATGATTTTGAAATAATCTTTTAGGGAGTTTGTGTTTGTTAAAGTAGGAACTCTAATATTCCATATTTGTTCCATTAAATTTAGTTTTAAAAAAAATATATAAATTTAATTTTGATCATGGTAATTGAAACATAGTTATAAGAATAAAAATAACCTCTCTTCTAGAGAAACTTTTATTGTTTTCCAACAACTAGAAATTATCCACTACATTTTTTTTAACAAAATGTTTGGATATGAAAACCTTATTAATCTACCATTTGATTGTGGTCACTACTCCTAATGAACATAAATCATAATATCTCCAATGTATTACATAAAATGACAAGGATATCTAATAAAAGCTCTGAGTGTGAAATATTTTTAGAATAAATTTTTAAAAACACATAATTACTCATATTATTAGATGTTAAACATAAGTTTATTTCTTTCTAATATAATTTATTTTTTTTCAATATTCAAAATTTGTTTCAAAATTCAAGAATGCCACTTACATTACTTTGAAATTTTTAATCTTAATTTGTTCCCAAGAATACCATTCTCTTGTATTATTAATTTCTACACTAAAGAAAAGTTTTCCTTTATTAATAATAATGTTATTCTCTATATAAAAATAAAATAATTATAAAAAACCATAAAATTTTGTTAAATAATTTTTTATATGAATTAGGTTTTTGAATAAAAATAAAAATAAAAAACAATTTAATTTAATTAGGTAACAATTTCCTTTCCCATCTATTCATTACCAAACTTACTTACTCCACAGTGTAAATCATTTCAAAATATCAAAAGGCATCCATTTCTACTAAAGGAAGGTTGCCCTTTGTTAATAATAATTTTATTCTCTATATAAAAATAAAATAATTATAAAATACTATAAAATTTTGTTAATTTTTTTTAATATGAATTAGTTTTTTGGAATAAAAATAAAAAAAAAAATTAATTTAATTAAATAACAATTTCCTTTTCCATCTATTCATTATCAAACTAATGTACTCCAAAATATAAATTTAACTAGGTAACAATTTCCTTTCTCATCTATTAATTACCAAACTAACGTACTCCAAAGTATAAATAATTTCAAATTATCAAAAGCATCCATTTTCATTGAAATATGACGAGACTTCAAATTTTATCCTATCAAGATGTTGATGTTGATTTCACTATGCCTACCAACTCCGATAACTATTTTTTCTCCGGGGGAGATTTTGGATTTCAAAGCTTCACATGACTAGTATGGTCTTTTAAAAGGCTTACTTTACACTGATGGCTAGTATCCGTTATATAATCCAAGGTGTTGTCGTTTTTTTAAGTTGACATTCTACCATTGTACAAAAGGTCTACGAGTAGTGATCACTATAGCCCGTTAGTGGTTCAAAAAATAACCTTGATGTTCTTAAGTCCGAGGTATAGAGCACTGCATTTTAACAGAGTTTTGATGAATATAATTATGTCTAAAACTATGAAAGAAACACTAGATATTCTATGCTTGTTAGGGATACTATATTGTTTGTCATGCGAAAAGTTAAAAAGACTGAAAAAAGTAATAGATATTCTATGTTTGTTATTAGGCCGAGGTATAGAGCATTGCACTTTAACATAGTTTTGATGAATAGAATTATGTCTAAAACTATGAAAAAAGCACTAGATATTCTATGGTTGTTAGGGATACTATATTGTTTGTCATGGGAAAAGTAAAAAAAGTCTATCAAAAAAGTAATAGATATTCTATGTTTGTTATTAGGCAAAAGTAAAAAAGCACTAGATATTCTATGTTTGTTAGGGATATTTAGTTGTTTGTCATAAGGGAAAAGTAAAAAGAGAATTGAGAATATACAACTCAAAATTTAATCTTCACTTTCAATATCTAAATTAATATGTGTAATTACTAGGGTGGAGTTTATTGGCTTCTTTGGTTTTCGAAAGTTGTTTTCTAATTGTTGATCTTTTCTAAGTGTCTCCATGTTTCATATGAGCTTGACAAATGTTTCATATTTCTTATTTAGGAATTCCATTCTTTCCAAGACTTATTGAACTCATATTTCTTTCACCAATTATTTATGTAAGGCTTTGATATGCTTGGAACTCTACTCCTCCACCAACTGAGACACTGTCGATTTTGATTTCCAATAGAAATCTATTTGTTTGAAGTATTTGGTGTCTCGACTTCGAGAATACCTTGTTCTAGGTCCCAGGTCATGATTTTTGCATTGATGCCTTTAGAACAAATGTTTTCTCTTTTATCCCTAACCCTCTATTCCATTTCTTCGG
>SNQJ01S0048452.1:5126-35806 GCA_010110895.2 Picea sitchensis | reverse complement strand
CTAAGCCGAATTTCAGAGAGAAGGTGAAGTAAAGAAGGCTGAAATTCAAGGGAGGATAAATTCTTTTGATGATGCTTTCTAAGGTTGTTTGGACATGTTGTTGTAACATGTTATTTATATAGGTTTGGTTCATGGTTGATGCACTTGTTCATGGTACAGGTTGAGGTACAGGTTGGTGCATGGTTGATGCACTTGTTTATGGTATAGGTTGATTATAGGTTGGTTGGTATAGGTTGGTGCATGGTTTATGCACTTGTTTATGGTACATGTTGATTACAGGTTGAGGTACATGTTGATTCATGGTTGATGCATGGTTTAGGTTATTGGTACAAGTTGATTGGTACAGTTTTACAACAATATATCTCGCAATGATAGTGTGACAGTGGTTCCATCATTCTACTTCTACGTCAGGGAAGTTGTACGGGGCAAGGGCAGGTGGTTGTAGCCACCTTCCAATTGTATCTGGAGAACATAGGGGGTTGTATCCTCCTTCTGGTTGTATCCAGAGAATTGGGAAGTTGGAGCTTCCCTCAGGTTGTATCTTGAGAAACTAGGGGGTTGGAGCCTCCTTCCAGTTGCAGCTGGAAAACAACGGAAGTTGGTGCTTCCAATGAATGTAATTCTTTGAGACATATAAGAAAAATCATTCCGTGGTTTTATCCCTCTTTGGGTTTCCATGTAAAAACATTGGTGTACTGTGTATGTGTATGATTTCTCATTTGTTCATTGTTTATTTACTCTGCAATTATTGGATGATAATGCTACACTGATATAACACTTGCATTATATGGTTAAAAATGAGTAAAATTCTCTATTACTGATTCACCCCCCCCTCTCAGTAATTCAATAACTTATACCACCAATATGAAACTTTGTATCTTTTCCAAATGAGGGGCCCAACATCAAGGATACCTCCAATAATTTGTTTCCAAAATCAAGGAATTCCTCCAAATCCTTTGTCCACCTCCCCACTGAAATGCTTAGGCCTATCAGATAAACATTTTGTTGATTAGGGTCTAGCACATATGGCTAAGTTTTTGAGAGAAACAATCAATTGATTTTTTTTTAGTTTACAGTTATTGAAGTGCACTATATCATCCTATCATGATTTGGTTAAGTTGTTTGAACTAATTTTGGACCTCTTTTTTTAATTGGAATAGTCGATCAAATTCATCATCAATGCTTTGCATATATTTTAATTTTTCTTTTCTTACCACTCCACTAGTTTCTTTGCCACCTATTGCAACCGATCAATCCTATCCTGGATAACTTTGGATGGTTATTTCATTTTTCTTTACAATCTATACCCAATTCTGAGTTGCTATTAAAATTTATTTGCATTGGTCAACTACCACATGTGTCTTGTCCTTCAATGTTTATTTATTTCTTTATGTACTATGTATTCTTCAACTTTTACTTACCACTCTGCATTTTCATGACTTCTTGTTGCACCTTCTCTAGTATGTTAGTTAGTGGGGACTCTAGTGTTAAATCACTAATATCCACATTCTCTTATTTAAGTGATTTCAACAATCATATGAATCTGATCCTTATAGATTCAATCTCCTATTCCATTACATTATTCTCCTTCATTATATTTATTTTTTCCTCTAGCATGTTGTCCAACTATAACTGCAACCGATTGTGCTCTATCCTTAACTATGTGAGGTCTCTCATTATCTGTAGAAACTTGTGGCTAACCTGATTGATAGAAATGTTTTTTTTCTTTACCAAGTCTTCCCTCAGGACTAGATAATATTTTTGGACTATGAGGATTGGGAGCGCAGTGGTGTTGTATGTTCCATGAGAACTAATAGCTACGCATTGATTGTTGTCGTTTTTTGTCAAATTTTTTCTTCACTATAATCCTAGTCCAACGCAAGAAGATAGTTTCATTCCATATCCTCTCTCGTGCATTGGATATGTGATATACTACACTATGTTGAAGTTCTTTTTGAATGTTTACATTAATGCAAACTACTATTTATTATTTTGTGCTAGCTATGTGGTCATTTTCATGATTCTTACCTAATCTAGTGGAAAATTAGATCCTATTGGACTATCCAACTATTGGATGGAAGAATAATGTTGCATTCATACATTTGGCCTACATATAAATCTGAATCTTCCTTCTCTTAATATTATTTCCCTTCTTTCTCTTCTTTCTCTTCTTCTTGGTTAAAACCACTAGCTAGGTCTCTCCTTGGATCCTTAGTGTCTCCCCTATATGCAATGATTTGAGTTTATACTTGGCTATTGATCCCATCATTAGTGTGTTGTTCATGGTCATTATCCTCATCCTAGTCTCAACCTATACCATCTGTGTTTTCCACTTGTGTCTTTTGACCCTCATTTATATCTTGAGGATCCATGTTTATCTAAGTCCCACCCATTGGGGAAGGGTATTTATTTCATTAAATAAACCACAACCTTATTGGGTTGTTCTTTAGTAACATATGATGATTGTGTTAGAAAATGAATTGGGGGTATCCTTTTTTGTTCTTACTAGTTGTGTTCACTTTGAAGTCTTGACTCAGATGACCTTCACTTTTGAGGCCATTTCATAAACCTTTATTATTGGCCAGTGGGTTATGGATATATGTGGATTATTTTTGGGCTTCTTTATAAGTGGGGTCTATACCAATAGATCAACTAGCTATGTAACCTTGTGATGTACTTCAAGATCCTTTCTAATTGTATTTGATTTTGGTGGCAATCTGGGGTATTTGAAATAGTGATCTTCCTACACTAGCAACCCTAGATGTTTGGACATATTTCATGAATTGAATTAATGAGGTTTTGAAATCTAGTTATTTTCTCTTCTTCAATTTCTACGGTTCCAGTTAGATGGGTAGCAAGTCATGGTATAGTATGGGTACTCTTTCAAAAACCTAATCTCCTTCATTTATATTCTTAATTGGGAATAGGAAGAATCTCCATTTCTTAATTATATTGGTCATGACTCCAAGCCATCTCTTTCTATGATAGATGTGTCCATGAGGATCGAGGGTAAAGGGTTTACTTCAATACTCTATACTCCTTCCATAATTAGCTTTAGATATTTTTTTATTTCTGATGGATTCAAACTTTAACCATGTTTGATAGTAGTTGGTAATATTCATTGTGAACTATGGAGCATACCTAATTACATATATCATTCTATTGTACTAAGAAACGAATTCATTGTCATTGAAATCTACATGATGAATTTCTTTCCTAGCCTACTAGGGCACAAAATCTATTGAAATGTGTCCTTTTTCTAGCTAATTGAGATGATGTCCTTGTGACAATTCCTAGTTTAACATAAAAAAAAAATAGAAAGAATCCATAGTTGAATTTTGGTGTCTTTAAGGGGGCCTCAATAATATCATTTAGGAATAATTGACACCATTTTAGACAACTACCTTATGAACAATATTTTATTATTTAATCAATATCGAGATTTCACTCTCCCTTATTTTTCTTCATCATTACCCAACAAGATAGTATCTAGGAAAACATCCTCATAGGAATTTATCTAATTGAAGTGATACCAACCCCCTTGCATCCTCTGTGTTTTCCATGGAACATGTATAAGTCCTCCTCTTCAAATTGTGCAGCTAAAAGGATGTACTAACCTCTATCACATCCATGGAAAGTCATATAAGGTTTTGGATGTGCTTTATTGATAAAGGGTGAGGCTTGTGCCGCTAGAGATTACCCTGGTACACTTTGCTTAATAAGAATTTTGTGTAGTGTTGCACTAGTATTGATGACCCAAATGTCAATACATGTAGTAGGTTTAGATGGGATGAAACCTAAAGTGGCTACACTTATACCACTTCCATCCTTTTCTTCCATTGCTCAATTTCACTTTTTGCATGTAATAAGTTGGTTGTTGGTATGGAAATTTCTCAACATCTATGAAGTAATGTTTCATGATTTGGGTGTATTCTATGTTTCCTTTGAATTCTCCCCTCTAAATGACTCTAGGGTGTATTGGGTCATCAAGTAATATTTCCCCCATTTCAATCATCAAATGAACATTTACCTTCCTTATATTCTTTGTCCGTAGTTCCCTTCTTATATAGATGACAAGAATTCCTTAGATTAGATGTTGAATTATTTCTTGGTGGTCCTTTCTCTAGTGCATAGGTAATAAGTTTTTCTCGCTAGTTCTCAAACACTTTTATCTTCTTTAACTCTTCAATCTATAGAATAAATTAATAAGTTGGTGAATTTAGCTTATATAGACCATTTCATGCAATAATAAGCATATAATTATCCTAAATTTGAAGTATGATCATATCAGGTGGAAATTATGACCATATTTGAGTGCATTTACTGCAAAATTCTATCATAAATGTGATGAATTATGCCATGATGAAATCCATCAAACTATCAAGTCAACCCTATCACTTACTTATTAACCCAACTCCCAACACTTCCACATTTATGAATCAATTAATTTCTTGGGTGAACTTGACTAATATTGATGTAAACATTATGACTAACTTGAATCCTCATTTTTCATTTAACAAAATAGCACTACGACACAATGACATGACTCAAGGACTCTATATTGGCATTGTTTTGTTACTAACTTGAACATTTAGAAAGATAATGGTCAAGTTAGTAAGAAAGTGATGCCAATATAGAGTCCTTGAGTCATGGAAACATACCACTTGTGTTGGATAATAAGGAGGTGTGATGTATTATAGTATCACTCTAGGTCCTCTGTATGAAAAACAATCTTCTCTCAATTAATGAGATGAAAAAGTTGAACTTCAAAGTGAAACTTTAGCTGAGAAAAATGGTCTATTAAAATAAAGAGTAAGAACGATGAAGTGTCACATAAGGATTTTAAAAACGTGATCTTTACATATTAAAATTTAATGTTGTTGGATAAAGTGCATTGGTAATCACTTTTTCTATTAAAACAAAAGTCTAACATCTCAAATATGCCGTTAATTTTCAATGTTTATAGTTATTATAAAGTTTGTAATTATTTATAAGTTAAATTATATTGCATTTTACATTTATGTATAATCATTTTTTCATTGAATATTATACATTACAATTGTTTTTATGTAATTATTTAGAAAATATATACCTTCTAATCCTTATGACGATTTATAGAATCACCCCCTAACACACTATGACCCTAAATTCACTAACTCCTTAACAAACCCGAGTCACCTTTAATTATTATGACCCCTGACACACTATACCTTCTAATACTTATCATACCTGACATAATAAACCCCTAATGCATTATCACCCCTAACACACTAAGTCACACATACACTATGTAACCCCTCACATAATCACTCGCTAACATGTTGTGGCCCCTCACATAATCACCTGCTAACATGTTGTGGCCCCTCACATAACACCCTTTAACAAACTAATAATTTGCCATTATGACCCCATACAAAACATGGTCCTCATCATTATCACCAAAAAAACACCATGCATGGTCCCTAACACACTAACCCTTGAAGAAACTTATTGATCCTTTAGTTAAATGAAAAAAAACAACAATAATTTTCTTACCATCACCCAAAAAGTGTTTTTGTGTCTTCCTCCCAAACAAATCAAACCCCTCCACACAATGAATGGACAAAGGCAACTTGTGAGTAAAGGCGAGAAATAGTCTTGTGAAGTCATTTAACTACATGAAACCCAACTTTGAAATGGGTGGAAACATATGTGTGATTTTACTCCAACAACGATTGTGTAAAGGAAACAATATGGATAAAGATGAGGGAAACATGAGTTAGGAAGGGTGAAGTGTAGATAAACCCGATGATAAACATAACTCAATAACTATCCTTTCTATCTAGAAGAGAGAAAGTAATGTTTGGATGGAACATAACAAATTTGCTTGTACATTGAATTCCACACCCAAATGTTATTTAAATATGGTAGGTACACCATCCAACTCTACTAACTTCATTTATTGCCTCCAACATTACAAAAAAAAAAAGTGAGTTGTGTTTCACTTCTCTAAGATATACGAAAAGGAGACAACAGGTGATAATCGATCCACCCAACATTCAAACAATCAAAGCAACAACCATTAAGTTTATTAAAAAATGGAACGAACCTAAAGTTTTATTTCAGTCTTTCAAAATTTCAATTCAACAAGTACAATAGATTTATTTAGGTTGTAAGTATATATAATCCAAAACATAAAATTATCTCATCTTATCTTATCTTGTTTATCCACTAATTAGCCAAATTCACTTTCGGTTTCATTTGCAACATCACTATTATCACATTCTACAAGTTCCAAATTCAATTTATCTCAGGAAATCATTTCAAAATAGCATTGAGAATGACAATTGAATTGATGTTTTGAAGGTTCAAATTGACTTATCATTTTAACCCTGATAAATATAAAATATATGTTTATCATCCTTAAATATGTTTGAGAAGTTAGTAAGTAAAACAAAGAGCAAACATCTTGAAAGATATCATCCAACTACAAAACAACATTGAAAATGAAATTGAATTGATGTTTTAAATATTCAAATTGATTTATCATTTTAACCATGATAAGCATAGAATATATGCTTATCATCCTTAAATATGTTTGAGAAGTTAGTAAGTAAAACAAAGGACAAGTATCTTGAAAGATATCATCCACCTACAATTATTATTAGTAGAGAGAAGTTAGTATGTAAAACAAAGGGCGAGCATTTTGAAAGATATCATCCACCTACAATTATTATTAGTAGAGAGAAGGTATCAATGCAAGTATGCAAGTTCCATTTCAAATTAGAGTTTTCAAGTTTTAATATGGCAAAAATAGTGTAATTGTGAATATTATAACTGTGAATAGTTAAGGTAATTTGTCACTTTAATATATGAGTTAATTTCCTATAATGTTCAATATTGTAATTGTAGTGTTTAATTAGGTGCAAATTTAAATATTGATATTTTTTAAGTGAATAATAAAGGGTATTTGTCACTTTAATATATGAGTTAATGTTCAATATTGTAATGTAATTATAGTGTTTAGGGTTATTCAGAATTATGTTTCAATATTATAAAAAGTTCTCATTACTAACCATTAACAATTATAATGTTCAATATTGTAATTGCAGTGTTTAGGGTTATTCAAAATTATGTTTCAATATTATAAAAAGTTTTCATTAACAATTAGGTGCAAGTTTAAATATTGATATTTTTTAATTTTTTTTTTTATAATTAATTTTAAATTCAAAACATTAAAGGACTTTTCATTGTTTAACTTTAACAATTAGGTGCAAGTTATATTTTTTAATTTTATTTTTTATAATTAATCTTAAATTCGAAACATTAAGGGACTTTTCATTTTCTAACTTTTAACAATTAAGTTATAAAATTATAAAATTCTTAATTTAATTAGCTTAATAAATTTAAAATTTAATCAAGTATTTTCTCTTTATATTGAATAAAATCCAATCATGATTGGATTCAATTACTTATTCCATAAGCAATCACTCAATCTTTTCCCTTAAGATATTCAATCGACCTTTTCCATTTTGATGGTTTTTCATTTTTTTAATAACATATCGTATTCAACTTCAATAAAGCAAACAACCTTCGTTGTTCAATATCCAAAAGTTCGTTGTGTTGAATGTGTACTTTCATACAATTTAGTAACAACGCCACCACCTTTTAGTAACAACCCCACCACCTATATGCTAAAGAAGAATTACATCGAAGTTACATGCATAATTTAAGTCTTTTTCTTTAATTATCTAAATAATTAAGCATACACATAACTCATCACAACTACTCACATTTAAGTGTCAAAATATTGAATGCAGTCTTAACTATCGTTGTGTCTATGTTGCTAACATAAGATTACATACATAGTTTGGATTGGTTATTAAATGTGTCAAAATACTGAATGCAGTTTTAACTATCATTGTGTCTATGTTGCTAACATAAGATTACATATATAGTTTGGATTGGTTATTGAATTTCAATATGTGGTTTATTACTTAGTTTTATTCAATTCTAGTAAATAAAATTGATTATAAGATCGATTAGAAGTTCATATTGGTTATGGTAAGGTTTTTCATCTATCTTACAACGTTTAATAATTTACAACGTTTAATAATTTTTAATATTTTTTTTGTGTTAATATTATTGATGAACAAATATATATAAATTGAATCCGATTTCTGAATTTAAATACATTGATAGCTATATAGCAATGCCTAATTCTAGTAGGAATTAGATCCATTATTCATTGTAGAGTGGTCATTAAAATTCTCTTCGCCTTACTTCCAATGCATAACAACTTCCTTTATTTTTATTGTGTCTAGGTTATTGATGGATGAATACACACGGATTGGATTCCATCCTTGAATTTTAACACTTGGTTAGTGACCTAACGATGTCCAATTCTAGCAAGAATTAGATTAACAATTGGTTTTGTAGTGGTCATTGCAAGGCCCTTCATCACACCTTCAATTCTTATAACTTCCCCTATTTTTGTTGTGTCTAGGTTACCAATGGATGAATACACAC
This sequence comes from Picea sitchensis, assembly GCA_010110895.2. Classification (NCBI taxonomy): domain Eukaryota; kingdom Viridiplantae; phylum Streptophyta; class Pinopsida; order Pinales; family Pinaceae; genus Picea; species Picea sitchensis. The sequence continues at coordinate 27,298 of SNQJ01S0048452.1, read as the reverse complement.
AGATTGAATTTTGTTCTTAAATTTCAACACATGGTTAGCTACCAGACGATGTCCAATTCTAGTGAGAATTAGACCAAATATCCATTGTGTAGTAGACATTGCAAGGCCTTCACCTTACCTATAATGCTTAAAAAGTTTCCCTATTTTTCTTGTTTCTATGTTAGAACAAACAAATAGGCATAGATTGGATTCCATTCTTGAATTTTAACACAGGTTAGCTACTTGGCGATGTCCAACTCTAGAAAAAATTAGAATGATTATCCACTTTGTAGTGGTTGTTGTAGGACCCTTCACCTTACCTACAATGCTGAATAAGTTTCCCCACTTCTATTGTTTCTATGTGATTGACAAATAAATACACACATATTAGATTACGTCCATGAATTTCAATACATGATTAGCTACCCAACATTGTCTACTTCTAGCAAAGATTAAATCAAAATTATCTATGAATTGATTATCCATTGTGGAAATCATTGGGACACTAACCATGTGTTGAAAGTCAAAGATAGAATTCAATTTAAGCATATCTATGTACTAATAACATAAAAAAAATAAAAATGGGGAAGTTGTCAAGTATTGTCAGTAAGATGAAAAAATTATAATGATCACTACACAATATATAATTGATAGAGTTTATGCTAAAATTGAACATTGTTGGGTCACAAACCATGTGTTAAAATTCAATAACAAAATCCAATGTGTATGTATTCATTTATTGATAAATAAACACAACAAAAATAGACAAAGTTGATAAGTATTGTAAGTAAGATAAAGAACCTTGCAATGACTACTATATATCAAATCATAACGATATGTTTACATAAGAGATCCAATCATAACGATATGTTTACATAAGAGATCCATCGAAGGATCAAATCCATTGTGTTCATATTCATCCTTTGATAACATAGAAACAATAAAAATAGAGAAACTAATTAATCTTTGTAAGTAATGTGAAAAACCTTAGAATGACCACTCTACAATGGATATTCGTCAATATATTCTTATAATTAAATATTGTTAAGTAGTTAACTATGTTTTAAAATTCAATCAAGGAATCCAATATATAAGTATTTGTTAGTTATAAAGTTGTTACACTGAGGTATTGAATGGTTTCAAAATGGCCACTACAACACCTAAGTAATTGGGTCCATTTTCACTAGAAAATGTAAATAGGTAGCTAACAAAGGTCTCTGAAATCTAAAATCACCAACGTTCAAGTCTATTAGGACTATAAAACAATAAACAAAATTTATAAAAAATTGGGTTTAGAGATATGAAAAATTATGTAAATTAGTTATAAGAAGTGTTATACATCACATATTGTAGACGGAAAAGTGTATATGCTTGTTTTATAAGATTTTAAATAGATTTACTAATTAAAAAATATATATTTCTATTATAAATTATAAATTCAAATTTTAATATATACATATTTTGAAAATGAAAAAGATTACTATCATATAAAAAATAAATAATTTTTAATTTTGAAATTAAATATTATTAATAAATATGCTGTCTATATATTGTACCACTATATTTCAAATGGTTTGGAAAATTTTATTAAAACATAGCTCTAAGTTCTTTAAAGTTTTTTTTTTTCGAGATTTTTTATTATTTGAAAGATCCTCCAAACCCTTGTCCCTCAAATTATAACCCATACAACTAATCAAGTAACCAAATTTATGTAAAATTTACTTTATAAAATTCTATATAGAAAGGTAATTTGAATAATTATGGATAAAATGGTCGTTTTTAATAATTTATTAAAGAAATATATTTTATGGTTTTGGTGGTTAGGTAATATGTTTGTTATTTTTTTCATCCAACTTAAATAACTTCAATTTTTTTAAAGTAAACATATTAACTTCACAAATATTTAATATCTCCTATTAATTACATATTTTAGGTGGTTAGGTAATATTTTTGTTATTCTTTTCATCCAACTTAAATAACTTCAATCTTTTTAAAGTGAATATATTAACTTCACAAATATTTAATATATTTTGCTAATTACATATTATCATGATTTAAAAAAAATATGTTCTAAATTTTATGAATTAATTTTATGAATTGAGTTGTTGGATAATATGTTTGTTATCTTCTTCGTCCAACTCTAATTCTCTTAAAGTGAACCTATTAATTTCACAAATATTTAATATATCCTACTAATTACATAAATATTTTAAAGAAATATGAATAATGATAATAAAGAGGGCAACTCGGTTAAATGTGGTGGGCCGATTGAGAGTACGTTAGAAAGATTCATTCGATAAACAATGCATCTCTATCAAACATTGTCCAGGTTCATTGCATCTCAAAACCCCTCCCATTTCATGTATATCCGCAATGCTCCTTCCTCAGGAAAATACTTCCACCAGCCGAAGAGGGTGCACGAAAATTTTCAGAAGAACAACTGCCGCCTCTCCAAGCTTTGCTGTGAATACTTCCATCTGCCGCCTCTCCGAGCTTTGCTGGGAATATTTTCATCCGGAATTCAGACTTTGCTGGGAATACTGCCATCCAGAATTCGAGTTCTGAGTGTCATTTCAATTCGGAGCCGAATGATCCAAGGTAGTTTCGTCGATACGCTTAATATTGCACCAGATGATCAGGGAAAGCATTCAATTGTGAATGTAACTGCGACTGCAACTAAATGTGTAGCAGTCGTTACATTCGCAATTAAATGTTTTTCCCTTATCATCTGGCGCCCAGTCTTCGCCATTTTTTCCAAGAAAGCCCCCTCGGTATCAGGTTAACGCTTCTACGCCATTTTTTCCAAGAAAGCCCCTTCAGTATCAGGTTAACGCTTCTTCCTTATTTTGTCCATTTGCTTCCAGCGACCTAATTTTGCTGAATACAACAGCGAGCTAATTTTCATAGATACAAGTTGTGTAGAAGACCCGACATTGATCTGGGAAGCTTTAAATGCCAGAGACACCTTTGCTCGCAGCAAGAACAGGAGCCTCTTGATAATGTATTAAACTAGATCTTGGATTCATAAGAACTACTGCTCCCTAACTTAACAGAAATGTATTAAACTAGATCTTGGATTCATAAGAACTATTACAGAAATGTGGACATTTGATGAGCAGATTATTTTTTTTTGAAGCATAAGCTCTCCCAGTTCCACTTCCATTTATGTTTTTGGTTGTCCTTGGTTATGTGACAGTCGTTTGGAGCATGATGAGGGGTAGAGTAAAGCTCTCCTATTTCGCACTATAGACAATGACCTGCAGGGTGTAGAGCATCATCGGATCTCGATTGACTGCACACACCGAAGCAAATTTCTCTACTTCAACAACCAAAACATCTGTACTGAGTTCCATATCAGTAACAGCAATGGTTCTTGGATTTTTTGGTTCGAGAAGTTTTCTGAAAACAGGAAAAGATAGAAAAGATAGAATAGTGATGGCTTTCTTTTTGTTCTTTTCATTTTTCTTTAATATGTTTTTCTCACAATGGAAAGAAAAAGAAAAATTGGGTATGATGTGCATTGAAGGTGGGTTAATAAAATGTAATAAATAAGTATTTGTTGCTTTTATTTTTCTTTAATATGTCTTTCTCTAGAAAAATTAGGTATGATGTGCATTGGAACGTAGGTTAATAAAATGTAATAAATAAGTAATTTGGTATTTCATATCTGATTTTAATTAGGCTAAGTGTTAAAGGATTTAATGTAATCATAAATTTATTATAAAAAAAATTGTTTCACTTTCAATTTTTATATTTTAGCATTATTATAACTTCAATTTTAAAAATTGTTACATTTTCCATTTTTATTTTAGATTTACCACAACTTTAATTTTTCTTCTTCATTTCAATGTCAAATAATGTTTAGCTAAGCATTCTCTAGGGCGAAGCATTATTTTAGGGTTAGATAGTGTTCAACCAAGATTAGCAAGTTAACAACTTTTCATCCTCTAAGATTGTGTAGTATTCTTTTCTTTGGGGTGAAGCATTATTTTAGGGTTAGATAGTGTTTAGTCAAGATTATCATTCAAGTTAAAAACCTTCCACACTTAAAATTGTGCACTATTTTTTTGTAAAAAACCTTCCACACCCTAAGATTGTGTAATATGTATTTTGTTCTGCATACATGTATCATAAACGCCAACACACATGTATCCTAAACACCAACTAATTGTATTCATGCATAATTGTAATATAGCTATATATTACAATAAATATCTTGCATTAATGCAATATAGCTAGATTGCAATAACGATCTTTATTGAATTCTTACATCTAGTGATATCCATGTTTTATGTGTTTGAGTTCTATTCCTATATCCATGAATTGTTATCATGGTTTTTTTAGCTTATTGTTCTAACTTAGTGCTAAGGTATGGTTTTGCTTTATGTTTTTTTTTATAGATGTAAGATGTGTTATTGACCTTTAATATTGAAGAGATTAATTAATCTCTTCAATAGAAGCAATACTAATATAACATTAAAAAAAAAATAATGACACATTCATATAGTACACATAAAATTTACTCTAGAAACCTTTAATTGGGAAAACCTCCTAATTTAGAGGAGTTGCACTTATGTATCTCATTATATTGACTTAACCATTCCCAATACAGTATTTAGATATTCCACAATATCAATTAACCATAATCCATTAACTAGGATTAAATCACAACTATTTAGCCCACCAACTAGTAGTTCTAGGGTTTCCTACTTGTAGTGTACTTGCAAAATACAATAGAGATCCAACAATATTTTGCTTGTTGTATACTTTACAAAATAGGGGGAACCAAACATTCATAAAATTAGTTGCTAAGGGCAGTTATGCCCATTAATTTCAAGCTATCAACCTTTTGCAACAATACCTTGTTGTCTTGAACCAAAATATATACTTAGACATTTCTAAGCAAAAAACAATATATGAGTATAATATCTACAACAATACAACTTCCTTACTTGCAAGAATGTCTACCATGTACTTAGAAATTGTAGTTACAATTAAACTACAACCCACCCCTTTCTCATCCAATTGATTGCTCTAACAAAAATACAATAGAGATCCAACAATCTTTTGCTTGTTGTATACTTTACAAAATAGGGGGAACCAAACATTCATAAAATTAGCTGCTAAGGGCAGTTATGCCCATTAATTTCAAGCTATCAACTTTTTTCAACAACACCTTGTTGTCTTGAACCAAAATATATACTTAGACATTTCTAAGCAAAAACAACATATGAGTATAATATCTGCAACAATACAACTTACTTACTTGCAAGAATGTCTACCATGTACTTAGAAATTGTAGTTACAATTAAACTACAACCCACCCCTTTCTCATCCAATTGATTTCTCTAACAAATAGGTTAAACACTTAACCATTTGTACATCTTCTACAAACAAGATCTCCATCTCATTACACTTCAAAAGAACCCTATACAACTATCAATTTACATAATATGAACTACCACATGAATATCTGAAGACCCTATTTACAACTATTGAATTTCACTTCAAAATTACACTACGTGGGCAATGTAAGGTTGTGTACATACATAACATACATCAAAGTTCTAACTATTTCTACATATGGAACACGAGACAACCTCTACCTTTTCTTGTGTCAACACCTACATGAATATAAACCTTGACCAATTTGCATGCCTATATGTTAAACCGTTGCATATTGTCTCAACTTATTTTCTATGATTCAACCAAAGTTTCCTAATTACATGATCTCTTTTGATTTTAATGCCATTTTTTTTGTAGTACCAATATCCTTCATATCACACTCAAAGGACAATTGATATTTAACATCCTTGATGATTTTATTGGTTTTTCTAATTAGCAACATATCAACATCATATAATACTATCAGGGACCTAACCTCCCTAACCCCTCACATAGGTAGAATAATATATTTCCTTGTAATAAAGTCTGACATTAGTTAATAAGGCCTATTTAATAAATGTGAACAAGTCAATGTAAGAAGACCTAATAGAAGCTTTCGCTTCTAGAAGAATATTCCTCTAGAATGATTTTTAGAAGATAAAATTAGTATAAATAAGAGTAGGAGGTATAATAAGTCTTTGTCTTGAGAATTATTGTAATATAACTCTTCTCTCTTGGAGGTTTCCCCCTTGAAGAGGCAAGTGACCATTTCTTTCTCTGAATAAATGTATCATTTATGGTGTTTCTCTTCTCAATATTTTGTTGTTCTATTGATATATGTTGAATATTCTTGTTTCTGCATATGATTTTACATCTGGTACCTTACAAATGGTATCAGAGCACTTACCTTGGCAGGAATTGTGGGTTAATTTTTATTAAGGGTAAATATATGTTTCGATGTCTTAAACTACAGTGATATGTCGTTCAGTGTATAAATCCACGGTTGGGGAAGCACACACACATGAAATACAAGAGGTTTTTAATCTCACATTGTTGGACACCCTTCTAACCCTTGTTGGTACCCATTTGAGTGTATCCCATTAGACAACACCTGTAGTTTGTCCTAGGTATCGTGAAACCCGTTATAGATCAATTGATTGTCTGCCTGAATGCTATAGTTCCACTGAGAACAACACTTAGGAAGTATAATCCATAAGGACACCATCCCCCTTCGACTGATTGTTAACACCATTGGATCTTCCACATATCTCCTGGAAAAATTCTTGGCCAATAGGTTGAAACCCTTGGTCGACTTAACAAGCTCGTTTGTCAAGTATTCAATGCACTGGGTATATGATATCAAGCAGTGGTAGGTAGCATAGAATGATTTTCTGGTGAGTTTCGATGTAGGATCACTTTATACCAAGATCCTAGTATAAGATTCCATCAAGGTCATCAAAGAACTAACGAATAAGGAGACATCAAAACTGGTAAGAGTTTTCCTGAGGTTCACTTTCTTTACTTTCTGGGATAGTTTTTATGAGAAAAAAAAGGTGTGGCTATGGGATCCCCACTGTCACCAGTGGTAACGAACCTGTATATGGAACACTTTGAAGGGAAGCCGCTTGAATATTTCCCTTTAAAACCTAAAGGTTGGAGAAGATACAACGACGACACAAATTTCCTTTGGCCTCACGGGAGGATCAATTTGGATGAGTTTTTTGATCATTTAAACAGTCAACATGAGAACATAAAATTCACAATGGAGATTGAAAAGGATAATAGAATTATGTTTTTGGATGTTCAAATCACCAAGAAAGGAAATGGTTCCTTTGGCCATGAGGTCTACAGGAAACCCATGCCCATTGATAGATATTTGCATGCTGATTCACATCATTTTCCTTCCAAAAATCTTGGATTACTTAACATCTTAGTGACTTGAGCGTTACACATTTCTAACAATGAGAATGTTGATTTGGAACTAAATCATTTAGCAGGTGCATTTAAGAGGAATGGGTACTCAGTAAACCAAATTGAGAAATCCAAGATAAAGGTAAGAGGATCCTATGCAGGACATTGGAGTACATGTCAAGAAATGAATAGGTTTTCCCTCCCTTAGATCAAAGGTCTATCCGAGAAGATAGCTAGGATATTAAGGAAAGGTGATATTAATGTGCCTTTCTCCCCCATCAATACCACAAGGACTATGTTAGACTTACCAAAGGACCCCGGCCTACATAAAGAAGTTTATGCTATTCCTTGCTCCTATGGAAAAGCCTACATTGGTGAGACAGGTAGATCGACGAAAGTCAAATTTAAAGAGCATGGTGCCTACCTAAAATTGAATAGATTCCAAAAGTCAATCCTCGCTGAACATTCTTATACAACTAGCCACCATGTGTTCTTAGAGGATGCTAGAGTTGTGGCAAAACTGGCTAAGTATGGGAAGCGTAAGGTAATGAAGCCTTTGGAAATCACGTTAAACCCCAATAATTTAAACAAGGATGATGGCTGGAAGTTAAACGAGTGTTGGAGACCAATGCTTGTTGACTTAAGACACATTAATTTTTTACCTAAGACACGTTACTTGACCATTGCTTGGACTTAGGTTTTTATTATTAATTAATACCAAAATGACCTCTCTCAATGCTGGTTTCAAGGATCTGGACATCTATTTAGTTGTGTTGTAATTAATTATTTGATGAGCCTCTTTTCTTTCTTGAGTGCTCCTCCTGATGATGATCCCTGGAGGGATCAAAATGTGTCGACTCTCTTGTTTTAACACAAAGTTCATCTTTATATTTTTTAGGTTGTTTTTTCCTAGCACTGCAAACCCTCTTTTCTTCCTCTCCCTCTCCCTTTGAATCCTGCCCCTCATCCCACCCCTATCAATATCTAAAAATTAACTTGGGTAGAAATGGTTGAACACAAACTCAAGGGTCTTTTCTATAATTGTGTTGAAAAATGTTTTTATGGGCACAAGTGCAAGGAACATAAGTTGTTTATGGCCATCTTTGAGGATGTGTATGACAAAGAGGTAGAGGCTCCCCCCGTGTCATAGCTACCTGAGGCAACTGATCTCTCTCCATTATCTGATGCAAAATAATTTTAAATGATCATTTCATTGAATGCCCTCACTGGCTTCTCTTTTCCCCAAACCCTCAAGCTAACTGGCTACATTAAAAATCAGAGGGTTATCATCCTAATTGAAAGTGGAAGCACCCATAATTTTATTCATCGTTGCATTTCTCAAGAAACCAATTGCTATATCTGTGCCGTCAACACTTTTCAAATCATAATTTCCAATGGAGGTTCCATGAAATGTGGGGGGCATCATGAAAATTTGTGTCTCCACATTTATCAATACAAACTAAAATCTCATATGTTTTCTATCGACATGGGTGGTTGTGACATTGTGCTAGGTTTTGAATGGTTACACACTCTCGATTCCATCCTCATGTATTTTAAGGAATTAACTATGCAATTCCACTAGAAAGGATAACAGTATAAGTTCCATGGCATCACAACGGGCTCCCTTGAGATCATCAGTTCCTAACGAATGGAAAATATTCTTAAAAAAGGTCATTCGGGAATTATTTCCCAAATCCATGCCATTCAAGCTATTGAGACACCCTCTATGCATTCTAACCTCCAATATTTCCTCTCCAAACACCAAACTATTTTTCCACTCCCCATGGGCTTCCCCCTTCCCACGGTGTTCATGATCATTCCATTCCTCTTGTTGTAGGAAGTCTTCCTCCCAATGTTCTCCCTTATCATCATCCCTTTTCCCAGAAGAATGAAATTGAGATCAATAATTGCTTGACACGGGTTTCATATGTCCTAGCACCATCCCCTATTCTTCTCCTGTGATTATGGTCCTCAAGAAAGAAGGCACGTGGTGCATGTGTCCATACTTTCGTGCCCTCAATAAAATCACCATAAACGACAAATTTTCCATTCCTATCATTGATGATTTATTGGATGAATTGAGTGGTGCTCAGTAATTTACTAAACTTGATCTTCGTTTTGGATACCACTAGATACATATGAAAGAGGCATACACTCCCAACACTGCATTTCGAACTCATGAGGGTCACTATGAGTTCTTGGTCATGCGCATTTGGCCTGTGTAATGCCCCCTCCACTTTGAAAAGTATCATGAATCATGTCTTATTTCCTTTTCTCCGTCATTTTATCTTAGTTTTTATTGATGATATTCTCATCTATAGTAAAACATGGACAACCCATATTTCCCATGTGGATACATTTCTCCATCTACTTTCTTAGCACCAACTTTTCTTCAAACAATCTAAATGTTCCTTTGGAGCCTTAGAAGTGGAGTACTTGGGTCATATTGTCGGCAAGGATGGTGTAAGGATGGATCCTAAGAAAATTGAAGCTATGTAGGATTGGTCTCACCCCAATACTCTCAAGATCTTGTGTGGTTTTCTGGGTTTAACGAGATATTATCACAAATTTGTTCATCATTATGGAAAAATTGCAGCACCCCTCACTACTCTCCTTAAAAAAAATTCTTTCAATTGGACTCCAGAAACTGATCAATCCTTCCACGCCTTGAAAGAGGATATGTGCACAACTCTTGTCTTGGCCCTTCATGACTTCAAGAAGACTTTTGTCTTGGAATATGATGCTTCCATGAAAGGAATTGGAGAAATCCTCATGCAAAAAGGACGACCTTTAGCCTTTACTAGAAAACAACTTTTAGAGCGACATTTGGGCCAATCTATCTATGAAAAGGAAATATTGGTTATTCAACATGCCATGGATCTCTGGTGTTCTTATATATTGGGGAAATGCTTCCAAATTAAAACATATCATCACAGCCTCAAGCATTTTCTAGAACAATGAATTTCATGCTTAGAGAAACAAAAATGGGTGAATAAGGTATTTCGATATGATTATGAGATCATTTATAGGAAGGGAAAATAAAATGTGCTTGTTGACGCCCTTTCTAGGAAATATGAAGACGAAGGGTCTCTCTTTTATCTCTCATTCCTTGTACCATATTGGCTCCAAGTTGTTCGTCAGTAATGGCTACAAGACCCCAAAATTTCTTGCATGATCCAACAATTGCAGGACAATTCTCCAGTTTCTCCAGGGTACTCTTGGAACAATGAAGAGCTTCGCTACAAAGGTCATTTGTATTTAAGAAAAAAGTCACGACTTAAATCTATGGTGCTTTCAGAGCTTTGTTCATCCCCTATAGATGGGAAATCAGGGTTTACTAAAGCCTATGAAAGGTTCAAACGTTCTTTTTTTTGGGATGGTATGAAACATGACGTCTTCACCTTTGTGGCTGAATGTGATGTTTGTTAATGCAAAAAGGGAGAAATAGTCAAAGGCCCTGGGAACACTACAACCACTGTCGATTCCATCAGCTATTTGGTGGGATATTTCTATGGATTTCATTGTTGGCTTACCTTAATTGGGAAATAAGCCAGTCATCATGGTGGTAGTTGATTGTCTTTCCAAATATGCTCATTTATGTGCTCTTCAACACCCATTCAATGCATCCACAGTGGCTCAAATTTTCATGGATAATATCTTCAAGCTTCATGGCATGTATCATTCTATTATCTCTGACAAGGATCTGACTTTCACCCACAAATTTTTGGAAAGAAATGTTCAGGCTCCATGGAACCCAATTGCATCTCATCATCACCTACAATCCCTAGGCTAATGGCCAAACTAAAGTTGTCAACAAGTGTTTGGAAACATATTGGATGTGTTTTGCATCTGAAAGACAAAATAAGTGGGCTTAGTGGTTACCCCTAGCTTAATGGTGGCACAACACATTTTACCATATAACTACTCACATGACTCCTTTTGAAGCATTATATGGAAAAAATTCACCATTGTTTCTCTCATACATGGCAGGTGTCTCAAAGGTTCAGGAGGTTAACAAAAATATTATAGTTCACGAGGGAATTCTTCGTACCCTCAAAGAAAATTTGGCCATGGATTAGAATCACATGAAGCAACAAGAAAATAAAGGTCATTCCAAACAAAAATTTGATGAAAGGGACCATGTGTTTATTCTACTGCAACCTTATAAGAAAACTTCACTCAAAGTTGACCACTATCAGAAACTTGCTCCCAAATTTTATGCTCCTTATACAATTCTCAAGCGAGTGGGGCAGGTGGCCTACTGGTTAGATTTTTCCAGTCATTCTAAGCTCCATCCTATTTTTCATGTCTCATGCTTAAACATGGTGATTGGAAATAAAATCCATACTCAAACCAGTGTCCCTAAGTTGGATGAAGAAGGTTCCATTTGGTTGCAGCCACAAGCAGTCTTGGACTAGCACAAGCGTCATCTCCATTAGTGTACCACATAGATGATTTTAGGGGCGAAATTTTTCTCATGGGCGAAATTAAGGGGCCTCCAATTTTTTATTGGGTGAATTTTTTGTATTAGAGTGATTTTTTTAAACTTCTATCATTAGCCCGTAATTTATTTTAGGGGAAAAATCGTGTACAGGGTTAACCCATATTTTTAGGAGGGATTAAGGAAAAAAAATCATATTTCTCCCCTCAAATTTGGAGGGACAAGCTTCCATTAGCCAAATTTATAGAATTATGGAAATTTTTTATAGCATCTTTGCCCTGCCATTTGGTAAAATTGGGGTTTATGGTTTAATTCGACCCGATTTTGTGGTATGGGCACTGGGTAGCTACAATCTTCCCTTTGCCTGATTTCCAAAAAACAAGGAGATTTCTAAGAGCATTTTGGCCCTCCCACCTAGTATAAATTATATGGGATATTCCCATACATGCATTCCCCAGTTTACATCTTCGTGCTTATTTCAATTTCCCCTTTGGGCCTTGACAGAATAGAGGTTTACGGTTTTACCTTTCATATCTTCGACGTTCTTCATGCTACTGCTTATTTCCCATTTGGGCCTTGATGAAACAGAAAAAAGGGGGCTGGGTTACTCCCAGGTTCGGCCCAGACACCATATTTTGTTAGCCTTCCAAGAGAGGAGGACCCCACTCGGCACTGAGGCTCGACCAAACTGGCAAAATCACATCTCTGATTTTCTACGTTTCCATCAAGCAAGTGGTGTAGTCGTGGCCCGCCTGTTCAGAGAAGTGCTTACTGATTTACTTGGAATCTATTTGTTGAGCATATAAGTTAGTGAAGCTTCCATATAACTTATCTCATGAAATGGGATCATTTTCTTTGAATACAATATGCATCTATGCATCTCTCTTGCATAAGAGAAGCATTCCAGATTATGTCAATGTCTTTTTGTGTCTTATTCAATCCTATTCACCACTTGCTTTAGCTTGTTCTTTCCTTTTATCATTGTTTCCAACTTCAGTACATTGTAGGTTCCTAAATGTTCTTCAAATTCTAATGACCATAAGTAATATAGTTGAGATTGACATAGTGCTCTTTCCTTTTATCACTGTTTCCCACTTCAGTAGATTGTAGGTTCCTAAATGTTCTTCAAATTCTAATGACCATAAGTAATATAGTTGAGATTGACATAGGTATCAAATATGTCCACCTTTCTCTTCATTGATTTCTGAAGCTCCTCCCACATCAAAAATCTTAAAACATGCATGTTTTCTCTTGAAAATGAATATTGAGTAGTCTTATGTATGATGTCTCCTTCCTCTCTAGAATAGTGGAAACCACTCTCATTATATTTTTCTCTTGACTTGGGATATAAGGAGTGTAGATAATTATCCTTTGAGGGTGAAGGGTTAGGAGATAAGAGGATGATATTGAACATATTTCTTCCTATTAGGTTAATTTTTTCATTCTTAGTGTTATCATCACTTCATTACTAGTTCTATATAGTCTAGATAGGACATATTAAATAGATTCTTATAACTAACTTCAAGGACATGATGGTGAAGAGTTTGTTAATCCCATGATGCATGACCTTATCCACTATCAAGATATTTGTTGAACAAACCTTGTAGCATTTAACAAACTGAATCTATAACATCTCCTACTTCTCCAAAGCAAGGTGAGTGAACATGAGAAAAACTACTTAAAGGGAAGGGGAAACAACATTCAAGCTAACCTTAGGATTCAAATTTCTCATTAATTCTATAAATAATATTGTACTATTGTATTTTCACGTATAATGCATAGTACCTCATCAAATAATTATGCCCGTATATTGATAAATTAAAGTCAAGCTAAGGAGTTCAATAATCTTGTTGCGATTCTTAGGTCCATCATATTCATGGACAATGTTTCTTAATATATATCAACTAAATTTAGGGTCAAGTGATCAGATTCAACCTCCTCGTAAATGATGAGTGGGACTAAACTTTATATTTTCCTATTTTAATAATACCCTACAAGCTCATGTGCAAGTACAATTTTCATGGGATTCACACCAATGGGAGACCAACAGTCCTTGTTATGTATTAGGGATGATGAATAGTGCACCCCATTTGGATTTGTAAAAAATGAACCATTGATTAATATATGTATTTTTTTGTCTCATGTTGTTTCATACAAGATAGGTGACAAATATTGTGGTCATTGGAAATTCCATTGTGATTATTTGACAAATGAGGAAGATATCAAAAGTGATATCCTCAAGCTTGTACATACTAGTAGAAATAGAAAAATGAATATTTGTCCATTTTTAACAAATATCCTTTTACCATGTCCTTCACCATCTAAAATATGAAGTAGATGCCATGGGAAACATGTTAGAATGTGCTCGTTTTACCATAGACAATATCATTATTGTCACCCAACCATAGGCTGAAGCCACCCTCTGAGCACCTTAACCTTGACAGAGAATCATTTTGGAAGCAAAACTTAGGCTAGATAGCCAAACAAAAGGTAGCACACCATTCTCTAAGGATAGCGCACCAAACAAGATCTGATCAGATAGTCCAAACCATAACCAAGAGATAGTCCAAGCCAAAAAAAAAACTGCTAGTTGCAGCAGTTGCAACGACAACTCTCCTCCAAACTTGCGCACAAAACTGCCCAACTACAGTGCACACAAGTGTGCTCTGCAATTCTGAGAATGCCTACCATAATGAAGACTGGCCTCCTATATTTATACTAAGTTTGGCAGACTGCTTGGGCTGACTTCTCATTCTGGGTACTAATTCTTTAGTTTATATTATTTCCTTTAGCCGACTTCTTCTCTTGGAGACTAATAACCTAATACAAGTCATTCCCTTGAGCCGACTTGTCTTCTAGGGTTATTAACCAATCAATTAGGGTTTCTTCTTGCTTCCCAAAATATTATATTCTCGTCAGGTTTACACATGGAGGTAAATACCTCCCGCAACTACCATAATATCAACAAAACATGGGTACTCTTTTGAATTAGGGTCAAATGATCCAAAATGGGGAGGGGTGAGGGGGATTCTTTTGAAATATCTCCCATGATCATCACAACTATGAAATATAGTATGGACAACCAAATTGAATTGAGGGACAAGTCAAAATTGAAATGCCCATGGAAATATGTTTAACTCACTCCATGCCCCTTATACTCTTGCAATTTATCAACATAATTTAGGCTTTAATGGAGGGAGGAACAAGCTTGTTCAACAATGGTGGGATAAGGGATTCAAGCATGGTTTCAATTTTCCTCATAGAAATGTTTGATGTAGGAACATGGTAGTCTTGTGTATTTTTCACTCTCCTTTTTAGCATTGGAGATTAGGTCTGTTATGAGATCGTGGAGTTTTAATCATAAGTTGAGTGTCGATTGGTTGAGGCATTTTTTGATATGGAAGATTGGGGATTGGGTGCACCCTCATATTTTTCCATTGAACAAATTTTCATTGAGAATACAAATCGTTGCAATGGGGGTAATGCCTGTGACATTGTTGAATTCCATCAACTAATTTGAATCCATGAACATCAGTTAGAGGGATTGAATATAGTCATCTCTTAATTAGTAGACATTGTTCATAGCTATATGGAGGAAATGAAGTAAATTTTTTTTGATTTGGAGATGAGAATGTATATTCATAATACTAAGATAGAAATACTGATATATGAGCACAACATATTTTTCCAAATCATTCTTGATTCCACTAGAAGCTACAACACATAAGTGGAGAATGCATAGGGTTCCTTGGCCTCCTTGGCTCAAGATTGCCATAACGTCTTTGTTGTTGCCTTGGAAATTATCTCTTTATATTTTGTAGGAGGAGTTGTTGCTCCTCTACCATGGACATGTTTTGCTAAAAATCTTGCATGAGATATGGCACACTATGCCAAATAATGAACAAGATATTAATTTCATGAACAAGATCCTAAAACAGAGCACTAATGATATCACAACTATGAAATATAGTATGAACAACCAAATTGAATTGAGGGACAAGTGGAAATTGAAATGTTCATGGAAATGTGTCCATTGAATTGAGGGACAAGTGGAAATTAAAATGTCAAAGCAGAATCTAGATCTTATTTCAAATTGTTGCAAAGTAATATCATGGTCCTCCATAAGAAGTTTATAGGTTCTACCATTCTACAGTAGATATACAACTTATCCAAAACTTATGCCAATAGGTCATGGTCAATCTAAGCAAAGCTACACTCCTTTCAAATCCAAGCAATTTCATAACATAGTACCAATAAACATAATATATATAATATAGAATTTTCACTCTTCATTGTATGCACACCAACATATCCAATTACTCCATGATCTGAACATGTTGGTTTGCATAGATTTTTTCCCTTTATAAATGACACATGCATAGAAGATATGTATTTTCACTAACAAATATCAATGAAGAGAATCATATTCCTTCTACTTGCACACATGCCAACAATGGATATCCTCAATGCTTTATTCCTTTTCTTTGCACACAATCCAACAATGCATATCCAGAAATATTTGATTCCAAAAGGTCTATTACAACTCAACCACCTAGCCAAATTATTTCCTCCCCTCCTATTGTTGCGGATATGTTTAAGAGAGGCCAAAACTTTAGTATAAGATAAATAGTGATGGAAGGGAATCATGGCACACTATTTGAAGTAGCATTGATGAGTCATCCTCAAGGGAAATTACCCATACATTCTAGTACAACCTTAACTTAACTGAGCAATGTCTCCTTAGAAGGAGGTGTGGAATGTGATTTGATATTTTAGATCATTCATCATGTTCAAAATTTAAGCCATGAAACCATTTGTTTGATAATTTCTTAATCATATTTTGCAACGAATACTCATAAGATGCCAAAGTGTTGAAGTGTTAAAGTAATCCATAAGTCAGATTTCCATAAATTCCACTGTGAGACATCCACCACACGAAATTTGTAGAGTGTAAGTCATCCTCATGACTTTAAAAGTTCAGATAAGAAATAATCCATAAACTATTCAACATATGAAACCAACTTCCAACTTGGATGCCACAATTTCCTATATTTTTATTGTAGTTCAGATTTGATCCTTTATTGTATCACATTGTTTTTACTTCAAAGATTCGTTGCAAATAAGAAAATAAATAAATGCATGTCACACTTGAATACACTTCTTGTAAGACAATTGTCATATGGAAACTAAATGCAACCATTCCTAGAACTAAACCTATAATAGTCAAATATTGAGCAACAAACAAAACATTCGTTCCCTTCTACAAAAGTGAAAGGTATTTACAACAACATTCTTATGTATCTATATTAACATAAAGACAATAAATCCCTAACCATGTTTTAGTAAAACTTGATCATCGTTAAGCGAGTAGTTAAATGAAAACCTAAGAATTTTCTTTGGACCAAATAAATAATAACATTTCCCATTTGTGGCTTCATGTAATATCATCATTTAGAAAGTGATCTAAAACTTGTAATCAATCAATGAGTGAGAACTCAAAAAAACAACTATTGGGAATGAGAAGCACCATATGGTGCTCCTCTCCTTTAACACACTCAAACCCCCCTTGAAATTACCTCACCCTTCACTCTCAAAACCTCGGTCATGGAAAAAGAGATGCCTTTCCCATGTATGCATCCCTATACAACAAGATTATGTGTCCCTTCTCTTTTCTTTTTCACAGAGGAGATAGAAAAATTGATTTATGATTTCTATTACACATACAGATCATGCATTATTATTTGTGTTAGCTAGCCAAGCCCACTACATGCCAAGACATTCATGACTAACTATTTTAATATTTTCTAGCTGACATTCTATCAGATGTTATCAAGAGATATAAAATGTAAGTTCTTATCAGGATAACCTAGAATTATAACATAGGTCAAAATATGAAATAACCTATAAATGTTTGTTGTAGGAACATGGTAGTCCTGTCTAATTTTCACTCTCCTTTTTGGCATTGGAGATTAGGTTTGTTATGAGATCGTGGAGTTTTAATCATAAGTTGAGTGTAGATTGGATGAGGCATTTTTTGATATGGAAGATTGGGGATTGGGTGCACCCTCATATTTTTCCATTGAACAAATTTTAATTGAGAATACAAATCGTTGCAATGGGGGTAATGCCTATGACATTGTTGAATTCCATCAACTAATTTGAAGCCAGGAACATCAGTTAGAGGGATTGAAGATAGTCATCTCTTAATTAGTAGACATTGTTCATAGCTATATGGAGGAAATGAAGTAAATTTTTTTTGATTTGGAGATGAGAATGTATATTCATAATACTAAGATATAAATATTGATATATGAGCACACCATGTTTTTACAAATCATTCTTGATTCCACTATAAGTTGCAACACATAAGTGGAGAATGCATAGGGTTCCTTGGCCTCCTTGGCTGAAGATTGATATAACTTCTTTGTTGTTGCCTTGGAAATTATCTCTTTATATTTTGTAGGAGGAGTTGTTGCTCCTCTACCATGGACATGCTTTGCTAAAAATATTTCATGATATATGGTACACTATTCCAAATAATGAACAAGATCTTATCTTCATGAACAAGATCCTAAAACAAAGCACTAATGATATCACAACTATGAAATATAGTATGAACAACCAAATTGAATTGAGGGACAAGTGGAAATTGAAATGTCTATGGAAATATGTTTAACTCACTCCATGCCCCTTTACTCTTGCAATTTATCAACATACTTGAGGATTTAATGGAGGGAGGAACAAGATTTTTCAACAATGGTGGGATAAGGGATTCAAGCATGGTTTCAATTTTCCTCATAGAAATGTTTGTTGTAGGAACATGGTAATCTTGTCTATTTTTCACTCTCCTTTTTGGCATTGGAGATTAGGCTTGTTATGAGATCGTGGAGTTTTAATCATAAGTTGAGCGGAGATTGGCTGAGGCATTTTTTGATATGGAAGATTGGGGATTGGGTGCACCCTCATATTTTTCCATTGAACAATTTTTCATTGAGAATACAAATCGTTTCAATGGGGGTAATGCATGTGACATTGTTGAATCCCATCAACTAATTTGAAGCTAGGAACATCAGTTAGAGGGATTGAAGATATTCATCTCTTAATTAATAGACATTGTTCATAGCTATATGGAGGAAACGAAGTAAAAGACTTTTGATTTGGAGATGAGAATGTATATTCATAATACTAAGATAGAAAGATTGATATATGAGCACAACATGTTTTTCCAAATCATTCTTGATTCCACCAGAAGTTGCAACACATAAGTGGAGAATGCATAGGGTTCCTTGGCCTCCTTGGCTCAAGATTGATATAACTTCTTTTTTGTTGCCTTGGAAATTATCTCTTTATATTTTGTAGGAGGAGTTGTTTCTCCTCTACCATGGACATGCTTTGCTAAAAATATTGCATGAGATATGGCACACTATGCCAAATAATGAACAAGATATTATCTTCATGAACAAGATCCTAAAACAGAGCACTAATGATATGGCACACTATGTCAAATAATGAACAAGATCCTAAAATAGAGCACTAATGATATTTGAGCTTTAAGTTTATATTTTATTTGAGCTGATATTTTATATGCATCTCTCTTGCATAAGAGAAGCATTCTAGATTATGTCAATGTATTTTTGTGTCTTATTCAATCCTATTCACCACTTGATTTAGCTTGCACTTTCCTTTTATCATTGTTTCCCACTTTAGTAGATTGTAGGTTCAACAATCAACTTATTTGCAAACATGGGCTCATTCATATTTCTCTACAAGGGGAAATCATTGGGTTCTCTACAGTTTCTTTCTATGGCTGCATTTACAAGCCTAAAACAGAGCACTACTCACCACTGATATTTGAGCTTTAAGTTTATATTTTATTTGAGATAATATTTTATATGCATCTCTCTTGCATAAGAGAAGCATTCTAGATTATGTCAATGTCTTTTTGTGTCTTATTCAATCTGATTCACCACTTTATTTATCTTGCACTTTCCTTTTATCATTGTTTCCCACTTCAGTAGACCATAGGTTCCTAAATGTTCTTCAAATTCTAATGACCATAATTAATAGAGTTGAGATTGACATAGGTCTCAAATATGTCTAACTTTCTCTTCATTGATTCCTGAAGCTCCTCCCACATCAAAAAGCTTAACATATGCATGTTTTCTCTTGAAAATTTACATCCTAAAGCTTTCTTGCATGGTCACCACTTTGCATATTGCTTCCTTGGCCCAAACCTTGATCTAATGCTATGCATATAACTTTGCCAATGTACCACTGATAAAAGAGGTATGATAACATGGGTCTTAAAGTGAATCCTATCATACCCTTAAGTAAAGACCCAAAACATGGTATGAGCAAATATACATGATTGATCTCCTGTAGGTTGCACTGATAGCCTGCACACTATGTAACCCTGTCCAACAATCATCTTGCTTGGAGGAACTTGGTGAAGTTGTTTCTTTCAGAAAAAATGGCCAAGTTATTCTTAATCAACATAGTCTTTGCCAAATAGATATTCTCAGTCAATTTTCTATTATCTGCCCTTAAGCTAATGTTTTGGGTTCTCTACAGTTTCTTGATTCCCTATTTAGCATTCTAGGATTTACCTTAATTTTATGTATGTTCCTTGGTACTACCATTTTTTTCTCAAGCCACTTTGTCTATTGCATCAGATTTTATTCTCCCAATAGCTTATTTATTGTTGTAACCATCATTTGATCTCTCTCCTTCCTTTGATTTTCATTTATTTTTTAGCTCTTCTTTTCTATTATCAACCTATGATTTTCTACCTTTTTTTCCATGACTTATGTTTCTACTCATCTTCTTCCTACTTCTTATTGGATTTCCTTGCTCTTCTTGTTGGCCTATTATGTTTGTGTTTGATCCTCTTTATTTCCATATTATTCTTTTTATTTAGATCTCAAGAGTGATTTATTTTGCTACCTATCTCATTGGCTGTTAAGATCTAAATAGTGGCTCGTTACCCCTTAATTGGGGCATAATATATTAGTAATGTTATTTTATTTATGTCGGATTTAGGCCATTAGTTGTAATTATACCTCCTAGTCTCCTATATATATACCAAGGAGACATTTTCATTTTGAATCATCTCGTAATTGAACATTTATGTGGGCATAATGAGGTTGCCCCCTCGAAGAGGTTTATTATCTGTATTTATCTATTTTTCAAGGCGTTGAGTACTTATTCTAAGGTTTTTCTATGCTATATTCATATTTGGTTCTTAACATATGGTATCAGAGCTCAAGGTATTGGGGTTTTGCTGCTACATCTGAGACACCTTGGAATTTTTTCTATAACTTGTTTTCTACAATGTTTCAGAAGGAAAGGCTTGGAGGATATTTAATAGATGGATCAAGGTACGTTGGGTTAAAATTTCAACTCCCGAGGCCTTCTAATTTCGGAGATACAACTTGTGCAAGATAGGGTTCTGGAATCATCATGAAATGAGTCATTGCATAATTTTCGCTATAAATTTTTTTCTGTAACGTTTCATACCCTAAATTCTAGATTCTATTCACATAAATTATTAATATATATATGGTAAAAAATTCAGCTTCTAGGTCATCTTAAATTTGCATATACACCCTGTGGAAGATAGGGTATCTGACTAGTCTCAAGAAGGTGTTCAAGGTAAAACAATCATAAATTCTTCCTGGAGTATCCAAATTGAGTGAGACTAGTTTCATTGGATATTGGACAGTCCGTAGTAACTCTTGTATGAATTTCAGAATTGTATATCAATTATTTTGGGTGGGGCACGCTATACAAGGGAGATCTCTTGGAAAGGCTAAAAATCAGCAAGTTGTGGGGAATTTACCGTAAATTCCATTAGCACATCCAATTGTGATCAGACCTATGGAATTGTAGAGAAGAAATATCAGAGAACTACAAAAAATAAATTTTCATACCCAGAAGGGCCGAAACTTTGGAGATACAACAAAAGAAAGATTGTCTAGCAGAACCACCTCAAAATCAAGGGTCAAAAGTGATACTTGGCCAACATGCCACCCAAAAAGGGAACTTATACACCAAATAAGCCTCCAGATATTTCTACTTGGACTCTTGATGAAGGTGAAGAAATGCGTAGGGACATAAATGATTTACAAAAGAAGACAATAACAAAAGATGAACTACAAGAGATGGAAGCTGAGTTGGAGACAATAAATACTAAGATGGATGGTTTAAAAGAGGAGATCATGGAAGGATTGAAAATTTTCCTAATAGAGAGGACACCTGAAAGTGAAAATGTGTCCCATGAAATTCATGATGAGGACACAAGGAATATGAATCAAGAATGGAGAAACTCCAACTTTGGTTTGAAGACCAACCACTTTCCTAAGATCAATATGAGGAAGTTTGATGGCAAGGACCCAATCACATGGATACTTCAGATGGAGCAATTCTTTGATCTACATAATGTGCCACATACACAAAA
>SNQJ01S0048451.1:55699-66746 GCA_010110895.2 Picea sitchensis | reverse complement strand
GATTTTTGGACAAAAGCACTGCATAAACAAACTGAAATTTACGAAGCACACATGCATAACAGCTAAATGGCAGAGGATGAGATGCAGATTTGATACCCAAAAAATTACATTTGTCAGCCTATAACTTTTTGCAAAGGCTCAATTTAGGTTCCTACATCTACTTTAGTCTTTTACCCAGCTTTGATGCTAGAGCCATCAACAATGCAGACTAAAAACAGTATTCCATTAGTCGTGTTCACTGGCAAAAGGCTAAAGCCACCAGAAATGAAAGTGTGTTCGGGCAATGGGATAGGAAATAGAAGCAGAAGCACTTGTTCCTTGAAAACTGAAAGAGCAAATAGTTGTAAAGATATAGAAAAATGATGAATGCGGTAAACCACTGTGACACTCTGAAGGCTGAAACTGTCTAAAAACAAAAGAAATATGCTCTTCCAAAAAGAAAACCAACTAAAACTTGACATCTAAATTCAATCCAATTAATGGAAAGAAAACCAAACTATTCTGAAAACCAGAACAAAATCACGACCTACAGAGCAGAAAAAGGTGATACAGATACGCCAAAAAGGGCCAGAGGAATGAAGTATTTGAATAACAAGAAAAATAGAAGAGAAGCAACATGCCTTAGTTACCAGATTACCCTGGTGATCCAAGATTGCAAGAGTACATGCCCTGTTGGGGAAACAACCAGACAGGACGAACCCAGATATATCATGATAGAAGAGGATTTGTGAGTGTGGATAACAGAGGAAAAAAATGATTTGCGCCAAGATAAAACTAACACCAAATGGCAAAGATTGATATAGATCCACTAAAAGCAATCTGCAATAGAGATATAGCAGAAGATGAACAACATGCTTTATTAGATTGTGCTACCCTCCAAGATACAATCATCTACATGGCCTACACAGGAAAACTGAAGATTGGACGAATCAAAAATTCCATGGGTGCAGAATTTGCCGTTAGTAAAATAAATGGTTTATTGTAGATTTGCAGGTCCACATTCAAACTGAGGAGATAATCATGGCTCAGGTGACCAGAAAGGAGAATTTATAGCAGAGGAACACCATGCAGTATTAGATTACCCTGCCCTCCAAGGTTGCAATACGCTGCAAGGCATATAAAGCCAATCAGGTAGACAAGCAAATCCAAAAATAGAATAGGGGTATAGAATTTATAAACGTTCAGCGAACCAGAAAAATGTAAAAACTGCTTCTCGTAGTTTGCCCTGTCCACAATTCCAATATTCATGGCTGAAAACACCTATAGAAGAGAAATAAGCATATTTGTTATAGCCAAAAACTAGTTGCAATGACAATTTGGCGAAATATTGATCATTACTTGACCAATAAAAACCGCTAAGGCATACCGAAAACCTAGAACCCATCATAATAAACAACAGCTTTGCACAAACCATTATCTGAGATTAATTATTTTTCCAGATTTAGCCACGATATGTCCTGAAAGTATTCCATCTTGCACTTGTAATCTGAAATTGAGGAGCGCATGTGTGTGCAGGATGGTTTTGCAAATCAGGTCGGCCTGCAGAACAGCATTGCAGTGCAAGGAGAAACTGTGGAAATGATAACCTTGCAGCCTTGATAGATGTTGGCCGACATGGTGAACAATTAATCTTCATCAGTTTCTTGAAGAAACTGTTTCTCTGTAATTATGGTACAATCCTTATTGTTTTGGTTAGAAACTGTTTTCACTGTAATTATTTGTACAAGCAAGCAAGCAAGACTACCCTGATAACATGATGTAAACAGATCGAACTCTCCTAGAAAATTTCTCAGAGCACCTCAGAAAGCCTCTATGCAACAGCACAAATAGCAATAATTTAATAAATTTTATCCAAACGAACGCCTGACAGGAATCTGTTGAGATGAAAAGCTGCGTGTGTGAAGAACTGAAAAATTATCATTTTACTAGTCCAAATCTATCTACCATCCAGACACAGGCCTGGAAGGCCTGTTCAGTGATAATAGAAACTCCTTACAAGTCTAACTACTATAGTGTTTACTAATGCATCAAAATTTTGTAAGCAGTGGATGGAGGCCTCACAAAGCCTAAAGCCACAGTGAGGATGGCTTTCCTCACCTGAAAGGCCTGTTCAGTGATAATAGAAACTCCTTACAAGTCTAACTACTATAGTGTTTACTAATGCATCAAAATTTTGTAAGCAGTGGCTGGAGGCCTCCCAAAGCCTAAAGCCACAGTGAGGATGGCTTTCCTCACCTGAAAAAGAATTGAGACTTTGGGCTCTCAGCTTGACCAGGTCAAAATCAGAGTTTAATAAAAAAAAAATATTCATATCATTAAATAACCAAAAAACAACTTTGAGGCCATCTTCGTTTTACCACCAAAAACAGACATTTTCACAAAACCCCAACTCTCCTAATACTGCTGCTACACCAAATTTCTTAGATGTTATGTGTCTGTGTGAAATTTAACCAGAATCTATATACACATTTCCAACTGAATTTACCTCCAGAGGCTTGAGATGTGCACTGAAGAAATACTGGGCACTTGGGTACCTCTGATCCAACTGACTGCACAGTTTAGAAGAACTAAGGCAGCTTTTAATCTTATTCCACTGTTTGGTATTCTCAACATAATGCCTCAGCCACCCTGAAAAATCGTTGAGTTGGTACTCATCATAGTTTCTGCCTACAACAGCGTGTCCCCCTCCCTTGTTTGTAACCACAAAGGCAAATATCACCAGGGCCAACAGCACAATAATGAGCACAAACATGAAGATGAGATATATGACTAACAGATATGGGACTCTCCAGAGTGAACCCACAAAACCTGCTGCAGAGACCAGCAGCAGAATGACTCCTATGGTAATGATAGGCCAGCGTAGAAACCTCACGCATTCGGTGTCCTGTTTGGACGCCAGCCATATCCCGGATCCAATAATCAAGACTGATAAAACCATTGCTGCGAAATTCAGAGCCCCTGTGATGGTGTTGCTGACTGCCATTTTTGGGTGCTAAGAAGCTATGGAGAAAATATGATTTCAGGACATGGATCTTGGAATCTTAGGCAGTACCCAATTTTTTCATATGTGGGGACTCTGAAAATATGGTTGTCGAAGAAGTTTNTGTGAAATTTAACCAGAATCTATATACACATTTCCAACTGAATTTACCTCCAGAGGCTTGAGATGTGCACTGAAGAAATACTGGGCACTTGGGTACCTCTGATCCAACTGACTGCACAGTTTAGAAGAACTAAGGCAGCTTTTAATCTTATTCCACTGTTTGGTATTCTCAACATAATGCCTCAGCCACCCTGAAAAATCGTTGAGTTGGTACTCATCATAGTTTCTGCCTACAACAGCGTGTCCCCCTCCCTTGTTTGTAACCACAAAGGCAAATATCACCAGGGCCAACAGCACAATAATGAGCACAAACATGAAGATGAGATATATGACTAACAGATATGGGACTCTCCAGAGTGAACCCACAAAACCTGCTGCAGAGACCAGCAGCAGAATGACTCCTATGGTAATGATAGGCCAGCGTAGAAACCTCACGCATTCGGTGTCCTGTTTGGACGCCAGCCATATCCCGGATCCAATAATCAAGACTGATAAAACCATTGCTGCGAAATTCAGAGCCCCTGTGATGGTGTTGCTGACTGCCATTTTTGGGTGCTAAGAAGCTATGGAGAAAATATGATTTCAGGACATGGATCTTGGAATCTTAGGCAGTACCCAATTTTTTCATATGTGGGGACTCTGAAAATATGGTTGTCGAAGAAGTTTTTTGTGGGTTTTTGGGTGGTTTACTTATTAAATTCAATGGTTTAATAATATGATCTATTTTTTAATTTTGAGTCGGCATGGTCCTTTCCAGGAACCGACCGCTTACGATCATTACGGCCTTTGACGTCTACGTTTTAACCCAGAGCCTCACAAGTATCATGATCCATTCACATGCAGGGATGGGATGTGATAGGGGTAATTTTTTCGTCAAATATAAATATGGTTAATAATTCCCAATGATTGCTAATATATTTTTAAATTATAAAAATAGTAAATAAGTTTTCTAAACCATCCAACTTTATTAGCCATTTCATTTTAAATTTTTATTTTACAAAATTATAATTTTATTAGTCTCTTGTCCATGGTACTAAGTTTTCTAAACCATCCAACTTTATTAGCCAATCCATTTTAAATTTCTATTTTACAAAATTATAATTTTATTAGTCTCTTCGCACTACATCAATGAATTTGCTTTTGATGTGACATAAATTTGTTTTTTACCATAAATTTGTGTATGCAATGTAATGTTTAACATAGGAAAACAAATATATATTTTTTGATATAATAAAAATATTTGTGTTTTTCATTTCTAATTGGTTAAGAAGTGTTATTATTTCATTCACTTTTTTCAATATGTAAAATTAATTACATAATCAATGAATTTCACCAATCACCACATCTAAATATAAAAAGTTATAGTATATATTTATTATTATGTATTATTATATTTATTATCTAATATATTATTTATTATTATGTTAATATTATATGTATAATATATTTATTATATTTATGAATATTATAATTCTATTCAATGATCATTGTACATTTTGAATAACAAACAACCTTCAATGAATATTTTTTGACAAAAAATATTCATTACTTGTGCATTTAGATATATTAAGTTTTATTGTTCAACATGTATTTCCCAACTAACTAGGCTTTGTCATGCAACCCTTGTTTATATACTCATAAAATCCAAGAGGCTTCTCTTTTTTAATTTTTATTTTTTTTAAATCTCTTGGTCAATGATTACTAATATTTTTTTTTTAAATTATAAAAATAGTAAATAAGGTCTCTAAACCATCCAACTTCACTAGCTATTATTTAGAAGCACATAACCTACTCTCTCTCTATTTGAACTTGTGACCTTCAAAGAGAGCACATATTCATAGACCACTCATTAAAAACTTATAAATTATTAATAATAATAATAATAAAGAATTTAGAAGCACATAACCTACTCTCTCTCTATTTGAACTTGTTTGCCTTTGTAAGATTAGTGAATGGTGTCATGAAGCCTCCAAATCCCTTAATATTTTTTTTTTTTTAAAAAAAAAAAAAAAAAAAAAAAAAAAATGAGGTTTTTTTTTTTTTAAATCACGAGAAGCATTATTAATTTTCCAAGGAGTATTATTAACACTTTAGAAATAGAATTGAAACTTATTCATAATATGTGACTCAAAAATATTGGAAGACACTACGGCATTGAAGGTAACTAAATGGAAAAGAAGGAGGTGCTTGAATCCCAAGGTAATCTCCTGATGATCCATGAAGGAGTAGAGCTCTTTCAGGTTCCACCATGAACACTTGGTTCCAAAAAGTGTTTAGGTGGCATGCAATGCCCCCTTGCATGCCCGTCACATGGGGTTTGAATTTCAATATGACAGAAGAAAAGTTAAATCCCCTTAAAACTCATTGAAGAGTCTTTATCAAGCACAACATGGAGGAGTAGCCCCCACAAAGGATGATAGGTTGTAATTTACCACCATGTGTTGCTTTGAAGCTAGAGGATTTTGATATGTGTCTCACCCACATGCTCTTTCACATGGTATTTAGTTTCAAACTAGAATTAATTATGGGAGGTCAAGGAAAATTAGTGGTATGTGGAACCGTTACCTTTTGTGTTCTCTTGAAATTGAGTCTTCTCTCCTTTCACAATCAAACTATCAATGTAGCCACAACATGAGATGTTGACCTAAGTGCCCTACACTCCATGCTTATTGTGTAGAATGGCATAGGGGGCTCAATAATATGGCAGATGAAGTTGATTTTGTGAAAGCCCTACTAGATATAGTGCAAGACCAAACAAACTATTTGGAGCATTGGAATGGAGTAAGCTCAAATCTTAAGGAAAGTAGAAGAGGAGACTCATGCAACTTTAGCTATCTAACACAATAAATTAAATGATCTCATTGTTGGGTTGGCAATGGCGTAGAGGCACCATGAGCAAATGGAAGTCATACTCATCCTCCCCCACCCTTAGCCCAATCAACACCAATACCTAGAAATGATGAATAAGAGGGGAAAGACAATGCCCCACCCACTCACTATTTCTTAGTTTTATTTATACTCATCTTTTCTATTAGCATATGGGATGGTATTGAGGATAAACCCTATTCCACAATCACACTAAACTAAACTCAACTAGCATTACAAATATTTAACTTATGTAAAATAATTTTTAAAAATCAATATTTAACTTATGTAAAGTAATTTAAAAAAAAATCCATATTTCCCAAGAATTAGTTTAAAAAAAACTAAAAATATAAACAAACTAAACCCAATTAACATAACAACTATTTAACTTAACTTATGCAAAATAATTTTAAAAAATCAATATTTAACTTATATAAAGTAATTTAAAAAAATTGATATTACCCAAGAATTAGTTTTTTAAAAAAACTAACCCTATGGGCAAATGTCGTGATCATGGTAAGTTGATAGATGGCTTGATATTGAGATTGTAAAACAAACGATGTCCATAATATTCCAAACAAAATATGGTTATAGATAAGGATTTTTCTATAGCAACCAATAAAAATGTGAGCTACATTTAATGTAGGCCCACTCTTCCTAAATGATTTTTGAGGAAATCAAATTGTTTTAGATTTTTCCATTTTAGGGGTAAATTTGAAGGGCGTTACATTCGAGAGAGTTATCATGTTATGTGTATTTTTATGACGTAAGGGTAAAAATTTATATTAATAACCTAACTTAATCTCAACCACTAAAACCATTTACAAGCATAGTTATGAATGTAGCATCGTTTGATTGATATAATGTAAACGTAAAACAAAATGCATTGAAATTATCAAATTATTCTTCATAAGATTGGATGGAAGTACATATATCTGTTAAGTAATTTTATTGTGAAAGTGTAATGGTGTTTGGTCAGTGCTTTTAAATATGGACGATAGTTACAAGCAATATGATTGATAGTTACAAGCAAAGGGAGGTAGTTCTTACATTCTTTTCATCTGGTTCAAATTTCTAATGAAATGTTTGATCTAGATAGATACCTAAAAGTACATATAGTCTTGAATTATAACTTTAGAAAACAAATTTTATGCTTCAATATAAGAATAAGACAAGAGACAAGCCATCTATTCACCACCTATCTAAGTGTTAAGCCCACTTGCAAAAAAAAAATACAATGTCATTTGGTTATTATCTTTATTAAACATGATTCATATTTACAAACAATGTAACTTCTAATTTTGACACATCTTCAATCTATTGTGGAACAAGCAATCCATCAACCACCTACCTAAGTGTTAGGCTCACATATAAGAAGAGTTAAAACTAGCATACCGCCTAAGCGGGTGAATGGGAATGCCGAAGTAATTGCATTTTCTTCGTTTTCAAAAGTGACTCTTCATTTATGGCTCGATCTAGATTGGTTATTTATTAATAAATAAAATATACGAAATATACAAGGGTGTACAACATCAATGGAAAAGTTGAATATGCAGTGTGCACGAGCAAATAAACATGTCCTCAAACGATTGGGTTTCTAGCACTTTAAGACAATTGTGTGTGCAACACACAGACATATAAAGGCACTTGAAAGCAATTGTGTTTCCAACACCCGAGAAACAAAAAATAACTTACAAACTTAGTGCACCAGCATATAAACACGCCTACAAACAATTGGGTTTCTAGAACTTTAAAAAAATTGTGCATGCAACACATAAACAGATAAAGGCGCTTCAAAGGAATTGTGTTTCTCGCACCTAGGAAACACAAAAATAAGATACAAAATTAGTGTTGGGCATTGTGATGGAAAAATTAGTTCGACGATGTTTGAATTCATTTCGACTATGAACTTCTCCTACTCAATTAGTAATATTAAGGCTTTGTGTAGTCACCGATATGTGGCAGTCAAACTTGTCAGCTTTGGTTGCATTTGTAGCAGCTACACCAATGAAGTGAAGGTTGTCAAGTAGCGATGAATGATTTTTACATTGTTGTCTTTGTCCTCAGCTTCAATGATACAAGAGAGGGAAAGGGGGTCAAGGGGGGAAGCATTATTTGTTAGATGTCAATTTGAGAATCGTCCAATGTGTCCAAACAAGATATACTTTGAGGTATCTCCCAACATGCATAACTTCATGCACCCATTGGTTTATATTATATTTCTTGCCTTGGAGATGTTGCTTCTGGGGGGATTCATTTCTCTTGCTTCCATCAAGCTACTACACGATTTCTCTCTTGATTGATATGTAATAGTTATGGTCATGTTTCTAGACTATAGGAGCTACAAGGATATTTGATTCTTAGAGTGTTGGTCCAGTAGAAATCTTGTTGGTTGTAGTTACCATGGGAGCATGATAGGGATACAGTTGTTGTTGTTCTCATGCATGGTTTTATATATGAGGATCCATGTTGTTGTAGTGCGGTATTCCTTGTTTTGTTACTCAAATGGTGTTGATATGACATTGTTGAGCTTGCGAGTGATGTTCTATAGATTATTCAAAAGAGATTTTGACTGAATTAGTACCGCACTATCTAAGGGAGGTGAAAGGGTAGATGAAATGATATCTAACAACTCTTTTCTTATAGTTTGTGACTACTTGTAGCATAATTTAGGCATTGTTTTGCAATCTATGAAAATCACTCTGTGTAAATGTTTACGATAGAATACCCTTGAAGGATGTTAACTCAAAAATAGGAAATACAACCACAATGGGTCCTACTTACCCAACACCTACACCCAATAATTTTATACATACACATATGTGCAAATCGATCCATGCATAACTCAAAAATCCAAAATACAACACACAACAGGTCCTATTTACCCAACACCTACACTCACAATTTGATATCTACACATATGTGCAAATCGATCCATGCATTGTGCTTTCATTTTTGTATACTTCTTAAGGAAATCAACCATAATATGGCTTTAGCATTTCCACAGTCACAAAATTAGGGGGCGATGCTTATACAATAGGGCCTTCCCTCTCTTCATGGCTATGTTCTATGTCACTAGAAACGAAAAACAAGAAATGGCAATGGAACAAGATATGGGGCGCTGAGAGTTTCAAGATAAGAAACGATCCACCCCGCTCAGAGTATGGATATTATGCATATAATAGATAGTTTAGTTAATCCAAAACAATTTAAAACTCAAAAGTAATCCATAAAATGTAATTTCTCAAGTTACAAATCAAATTACATTCACATAGAAATGTTTAAGTGTTCTTTATTTTTTCTTTATTTTTTCATTTTTATTTAATTGTGGCTAATGTCTTTAAGATATCATCATGAGAAATTATCAAGAAATGGCACTTCTATCTCATTTCAATTACTGACCATTTGTCAAAGAAAGAAGAACCTGTTGTTATCGGACTAATCGGTAGGTGCAGACACTAACTGATCTCCCTAGATCCACCTGGATCTAGAACAAAACAGGACAGTACATGACTCTTTCCCTAAGTTATGACCATTGAATTAGTTAGTAAGGAGGAACAAGTGACATACCTTTGTATCGTTTCCTAGGATCTATGTTGCTCTCATTTCACTCTGGTGCTCTCGTGAGGTCAAGACCAAGATAACACAAACCAACCAAAGTGAAGATAGAAAAATGTATTCAATCGTCAACTTATTGTATGATCAAGGAATTACACAATAAAGTAAGAATGACTTTATGGGAAAATGACATGTCGTTGTATCATATTAATCGAAAGTAGAAGATACAACCTGATCACCTTGATGTCGCAAGCTTCCTTTCGGTGACTCTTGGTTACAACACACACACTTGCTCGACCCTTGCATGAAGAAGATCCAATTCCTCTTGATAGACCTACTAGAGTCTCCAAGCTTCTGTTCAAGCAGGGTTCTTCACACAATTCCTTCACCCATTCTTCAATTAATCTTGCTTAACCTTTTCCATGAGAATCCTATCAATATATAGGAGAGGATGAGATGGTTACATGGATGAGAATGATCCCACCAAATCAGGGAAACCAATAAATTGATAACCATTCGAATGCCAACCCATTTTCTAGAAGATTCCCTTCTAGAACCCTCGAGACTTCTTCCTTTTTCCAAGCTTGAGAACAAGTTCGCACCCTAAGTATAGAACACAATGTGAGAAGTTCGCAACCTAAGTATAGAACACATTGTGAGAAGTTCGCACCCTAGCTGAAGGTGGCCTGCGAGAATGGGTCATTCTCGCACCCTAGGCTATAAGCAGCTTGTGAACTCACTTTGAAAATATGTTTTCTGGAAGGAGATAAATGCCACTTTTCTCAAGAGAAAGTTCTTGTTGGGAGCTTGATTACACCATTGTTAATACACCATCAAGATGACCAAAATCATGTGTAACAGAATGCCCCCCAAAGTATGAGGCCAGAATCAGTGACAACCAAAATACTTTGTAAACTACGTGTGTGTGTCAGAAACCGTGAGCGCACCTAATCGGAAACCTGCAAACAACCAAGCATCTGCAGAATATCATACTAGTTCTGAGGAAGGCATTCCCATACTCAGATCACAGACAGATGACACTATAAACATAGGTCATGGCCACCAATCATACACTGTGGATCCATGTCGTCAAAACATCGCATAGCCACCAAGAATGCACTATGGATCCATGCAAGAAAATTCAAATTGAGACGACATAGCCACGAGACATACAAAGTGGATCTATGTGTCAGCAAATTATACATATTTCATTGCAACCTAGATCAAAGAGATGAGATCCAGGGTCTTCAATCCCGTCACCCAAAAGTACGAATCTAACCATGTGATTACATGTGTTGAAGTCAAACATGGTAGAAACCACTTGATTACCGGTCATTGGTGAAACCGTTAGCAAGTGCGAGGGAAATAACCATTAATGTCAATGACTCCGAAGGTACACTAGTACAATCCACCAAATGTGAATAAATGAGTTGAGGTCGAACATCTGACGAAATCTCCTGATCAGGGGTCAATGATAAAAACCCACTATCGAAAGAGAGGAAACTTGCCATTGAGGCATGC
>SNQJ01S0048450.1:88597-98743 GCA_010110895.2 Picea sitchensis | reverse complement strand
TATTCTACACGTTCAAACAGTAACACACACTAAAAAAGAAGCCCCTAAGAGATAAGACAAGCAATCACTAACTATTTTGAAGAACAGTTACAACAACCAACACTAGAGCAACTTACTGATGCAAGTGAAACTCGAAAACGGAAGCACCCTCTGGGTATAATCTGCAAAGTGTGGCCCAATTTCTATCCTAGGTACTGCAGTATACCCTCGCAGTCACCTATGTATGTCCCTAAAAAAGATTGGCAACTAGTTTGCCAGCACGCGAACCGTCACCAGGAGGGTACAGTCAATAGTTGGGTAGACCACAATGAGCAGGGTATCAAGCCCAAAACCTGTCAAGGGTATTGAGAGTAAATGGTTCGGAAGACAATTGAGGACCTCGAATGGATTTGAGACCCACGAAGCCCCGTGGCAAATGCAAACGACGGAATCCCAAAACAAGCCCTCGATATGTGTTCTCCACTATGCTTGGTCCGGCTTTGGAGGGGTTATCTCTGCTACCTTTCCTTACGCGACCTCGTGTTTATCCCCTGTGTTAGAGGGGGGTCCCGGATAACTTCCACGAAACTGGACTTCTACACTCCCTATCACAGACTCCAATGTTTGGTTTTGAGTGGCCATGAAGAGTTTCCTCTCCAACCTAATCCAAGGCCCTAGTCCTGAACTAGTGTATGAACCCTACAAACAAAAAGTCTAATAGTTTTTAAATTAGCATTGATTTTATGGGCTTTCTTACGTCACGGGGTATGAAGGTGAAACTGATGATGTGTAAAGACTCAAAGCAAAAACGAATGAAAAAAGTTGGAAACAAAAAACTTTTACTAAATGCAAAAACCAACAACTTTTCACAAAGAAAGACTTCTTTTTCTTTTCAATTTTTCTAAGATTTCATGCAACAAACATAAAGGAATTTCACTCGACTATGAGCTACTTATACTCTAAATGCACTGCAACAAACTTATGAACAAAAATACTTCTCCCTAGCTATTGATGCAAAAACACAATCTTCAAACAAAGAAGAAAATGAAAAGATTTTTTTTTTCTTTTTTCTTTTTTATTTATGTGCTAATCAAGCAACAAAGGGAAAATACCGACAAGCACAAAACCAAGAAAACAAAAAATCTGGCTTAAAACACAGATCGCAAAGAATCAGAGCAAAGACACACAATGGCAATCAAGAAAGCATCGACTCTTATGCTTGTCTAAAAACCATAAAACAAAATTTTTCTTTTTTATCTTTTCTATCAACTATTAACTAAGAAAAAACAGGCTAAGGGTAAGAGGCCCTAACCTACTGATTGTTCAACCCTGGGCTCAAACACCTGAGAGGAACACTTCTCACCACAGGAGGGGATGACTACCCCACCCTGATTGAAAAGCAACCTCTCAAGCACGCCTCTGTCACTGAAACAGCATGCGTGCAAACGCGTACTGAGCTACAACAGAGCGCATGTACCCGTGGGCTGCACTTGCATAGGCCATGTGTATGTAAAAAATACAAGACAAAAATAAACATAGGCAGCCCAAACCAGGAAGAGGCCTCTGGTATTGATAACCAGGGTCTCTTGAAGGCTTGGATGCTTCTTCTTAACAGAAAAGAAAAATAATTGCAAGGAATAACAAAATGCAATAAAGCAAACTGAGACAAGACTATGAACCAGCAAGACTCAGATAGGATCCATAAAGCCCCCTGAGAATGTATAATTCTAACAGGGAAGAGGAGGACTAACTCTCAAGATTTCTGACTCCTACACGCTACTGAAACCTCTACAGCTAGCGTTCACACGTGGGCTGCAAGAGATTAGGGCACGGGTAAACACGTGCAGGCCTTCTGCAAGCCGCGTGTACCTCTGTGTGTCCCGAAAATTGTCATCAAGCAATAGTCAGGGAAAACTGGTATAAAGAACTAGGTTCCCTGCTAGCTTAGGCCTTACATAAAAAAGATAGGCAAAGAAACAGAAAATTTAATCTCTTAAACTACCCAAAAACACAACTAAATCTGGAAACCCTAAAGAGTATCTTCCCTAGTGGAGTTGCCAATTCTGTTGTTGGGAAATAATACCCTACGGACTAGCAAACTAGGGTTAGGCTTGCATGCAGATTTTGACCGTAAAGAAATGACCTTTTAACCTACCAACCAAAACTTAAACCCCTCTTTTATGATACATGCATGGAAAGGAACTACTAACCTTTTTACTGATGTTTGGTGTAGATCCTTCGTTGTGCTTTTGACCGCTTTCTTGCACTGCACCTTCCAAAGTAATCCTACAATCAAAACAAACAACTACGCATGCATGCTACTTTTCTAATTGAGGGTTAGAAATTAAGCATAAATTACACAAACCACATATAACTCATGCATTGGGATGGGAAAAGTATTCTTTTATTATCTTCAAAATGAATCAACTTACAATAAAAGTCGAGACCGACCACTGCTCCTTGATCCCGATCCTGGGCTCCTCCTCTTCTTTTGTCCTCCAACTGCTTTGCGTTAATTCTCCTTAGGATTGAGGAAAGGCTAAAGGGTTGGGACAATGGATTCGGCAAATGGGCAGAGTTTCTTCGCTATAATTTTTCCTCTCGAAATAGTACCCCTACCCCTTCTTTTATAGGCTAGAAGGAGCTAGGGTTTTGGATGAACTCTCGGCCATGCATGGCCAGGAATTTCAGTTAACTGACCCATAGCTTTTTGTCCCGTCGAAAACTTTCCTATTTTTGTGTTTTGTTAGGTAAACACGGGTTGTATAAGGCCTACCAGCGTTCACACGCATGCAGTAGTGGGTTAGGGCGCGTGTACCTTGACCCAAGAGGATTTTCAAGAGTTTGTTCAGCATAGTTTTGGCAAGGAAGGGATATGAGTTGGCATGATGCCAGGTAAGCATGTGTGGTGCAATTTAGGGTTATAACACTAATGTCTAGGTTATTAATGAATTAATTAATAAGTTGTCAATTTGAAGTTACATTATATGAATATAAATATCATCAATAAGTTAATAATTCATTCCCATCTATAAATATTATATGAAGTTATAATAAATGAGTACAATAATTAGTTCCCATCTAAGACTCTTTTATTTCTATATTATACTTTATTATCCAAAATGAACTATTCATTATAATTATTCCTTTAGTCAAAGGGTCACTACTATTGGAAAAGACCACCAAAGTGGGAGACTGGTTCCTTTTTGAGGAGTTTACAATGATAAGAGTCTATGGTTTGGAAGAGAAGCCATATCAAAAGTGAGTGTTGAATTTGGTAGAGAATCCATATCAAGAGACTGAAAAAAGTGAAATTCATTCAGTTACTAACTAAAAAGCCAAGCATATTATATTAAATATTGATCTGATGAATTTCAAGGAAAAAATAAATCTACAGAAGTAGGCGCAAAGACTAAAGGTTCATCCATGAATCAATCAACTCAGAGATAAATAAGGGATAGACAACAGAGCAAATTCTTATCCTTGACTCATTTTCCATGCACAAAAAAGTAGGGCATTTGAGTCTATAGGTATTTAAACACCGAAGTGACGAACATCGATTCGGCTCCTGGTTGACTACTCAGGCATAAACTGATGACTAAAGGGATAAGGGACGAAAGATTAAAAAAAAATATTTTCATAATAATCAATAAAACCCACACAGAGAAATCATTGAAATCAGATGTTTGGTTCACCAAGGGACTTTCATTCAACTCCGAGGTTTATCATTCACAATGCACAATCTATCAATAAAAATGCAAAGATGTACCCAAGTTCAAGAAATTAAAAATGCAGAGATAAATCAAAGTTTTAATTAATCAAGATGCAGAGGTACTCGCTCATAAGAAGGCGCAAAGACTATACATTCAGCCATGAATCAATCAACTCAAAGATAAGTAAGGGTTGCATAGACAGCATGGAAAATTATTATCCTTCACTCATCATCCATGCATATAAAAGCAGGGCATTTGAATCTATAGGTCTTTAAACACTGAAGTCACGACTGTCGATGCGGCTCCTAGCCGAATGCTCAGGCACTGACTGATGACTAAAGGGATAAGTAACGAAAGATAAAACCACAATATTTTCATAATAATCAATAAAACCCACACATAGAAGTCATTGAAATCAGAAGTTGGGTCCGCCATGGGAAATCAATTCAAAACAACAACGATGGGATGGTAGGTGCGAGATGGAATTAAGGGTTTAAAAGGACCTGGGTGATTCCAAGTCAATTGAGGATCACATTTGGGATTCAATATGTGATTCCTTGTTTCCTCACATAGTTCCTACCATGTTTAAATTATAATAATTCAATTTTAATGATGGATGAATGTTGAATTATTACTCTTTCTTTAATGAGGATTATTTGAAATTTGATTTACTTTATGTATTTGTATGCATGATTAGTTGTGAACATTTTAAAAATATGTATTAGAAACATCGCTTGTTATTATCTTCTACGTGTGGGACATGTGTGTGCTAGCTATGCCTAAATATCCAACACACATACAATATTATGGTTCAATAAACACATTAGTTACTAATGTCTAGGTTATTAATGAATTAATTAATAAGTTGTCAACTTGAACTTATATTATACGAATATAAATATCATCAATAGATAAGCATTCAATAACTTTGGTCAATATGTGTGAAGTAATATTATATGAATATAAATATCATCAATAAGATAAGCATTCGATAAGTTTGGTCATCACTAAAAGTAATGTTTAAATTGTCTTCAATATTACGTTATATTAAGATGAGGTGGCGCAAATGGAGAAAATGTAATATTGGGAGGCTTTGTTGGAGTTAGAAATCTAGATTGAGAGCAATCATGCCAATAATTTCAAATGTAAGTGCATCATAGCCTATTGTAAACATAGTAATGTGAGTTTTAATGGGATATATATTTTGAAGAAGATGCAATTGAGTGAGTCTTAATTGTCACAAAATTGATGATAATTTACCTTCTTTATATTGAATTAGTTTGAAATTTTAAAACTTTAATACTTTAACTTTATAACCTTTCTTCATTAACTTTATATTTATATACCCATTTTAATAATTATACTATGTGTAACATCCCTCTCTAGCGCACTGATTGAACTTATTCTTTGAGGACACTTGCTCAGAAGTGATCTGGATTATTATGCTATTAAAACTTGTGATTTTGATTATGAGGCGTTATGGGTTGATGACATGTTTTTTTACTACATTGACGTAGATAGGTGTTATTGACTCGATTTTACTGAGTGTTGAGGGTTTTGGACCTCGAAGATGCAGAGGCATCGACGGAACCCCTTGGACTTCAGATCAAGTAAGGGAGTGTGCCATTGGGGTTTGATTGTTTTACTGTGATATTAGTGCATCTGACTGGATGATATGATATGGATATGTTCTGACATGATTTTTAGATGATGCAGGCTGACGATAGCTTGCCGACCAGACTCACATATGGAGTAAAGTGGTCATGCACGACTACCAGAGATGTTGAGGGAGAGGTGTGGACAACAGCCTTGCCACAGTCTACTAGCACTCCTGCCATGGCTCGAACTATAGGTTAATGATTACCTAGTTCGAGAGGACCCACGATGTCCTGAGGGAAGACTGTGACAGTCACTCACGATGATTCTAAGCGGAGCGTAATAAGGTCGGGGCCTTATTCCTTAAAATCCCTTAGTCTCCCACAATTTCACCTAGCGGAGTGTTAACTCCAGGGGTTATTGATGTCTACCAAGTCAGACAAGAGGTGAGTGGCACCCTTGGAGCACGTGGTGCATTCTGAAGGGCACA
The DNA here is from genome assembly GCA_010110895.2 of Picea sitchensis. Lineage (NCBI taxonomy): Eukaryota > Viridiplantae > Streptophyta > Pinopsida > Pinales > Pinaceae > Picea > Picea sitchensis. Next base: position 92,965 of record SNQJ01S0048450.1, on the reverse strand, counting down.
TCGCGCAAGGGAACAAATGAGGCAAGTGGCACCCTTGGAGCACCTAGTGCGTCCTGAAGGGCATGTTTCATTGTTGATGATAGAGGAATGAACCTAGATGGCCTTAGGACGAATAACGTGTTAAGAAATTTTTAAAACAATTTCCCTAATTAAATGTCGCCCTGTACGAAAATTTAAGGTTTAAGTCTAAACTATGCTAGTGGTAAAATTTTATCTCTCTATTAAAAAAAAAATAACAATAATAATAATAAAAATAAAAGCCACATAAACAATAATTATGACCTTAGTTAAATCTTGTAACACGAAGGGAATAAGAAATTTAATTTATTCATGAAAATAAAAATAAAATTGTTGGAATAAAATTTAAAAGAAAAAGGGGAATTAATGGTTTTATTATTTTGATAATTTTAAAATATTAATTAAATGAGAAAAGGGAAAAAGGGTTCATTTCCACACTTGCCCTTTTGAGTTCTAATTAAAAAGGGGAAAGAGGGAAAATAAAAAAATTTAGGAAACTAGGAAAAGAGGTAAACATAAAAAGGGAAAAAGGGGAAACATAAGGGAAAAAGCAGAAAGTTAAACTTAGAAAAAGTATCTACCATTTAAGAGCTTTCTAATTTAAACTGAACAAGCAATTTAATAAAAAGGAAAGTTATTAAAACCTGTAAGAGATTTTGGGGACACCTAGGTGTGATTCTAGGAGTAACTCTAGGGGGGTGAGGGAAATAAAGATAATTAATTAATTAAAGAAGTTAATTTATGAGGAAGGAAGGGGATGGGTGACACTTGTACGGAGAGGAATTTTTAGGAAATTAATTATAAAAACTTAACTAAAAGAGAATTTTTCGAAAGTAAGGAACCATGAAACTCTATATAATGAAGGGAGGTAATGGAGGTTGGGGATCTTCTTTTTGCGTAACGTTATGCTGCAAAAATATATACTTGACTGATTTACTTGTGGGAGTTGGGGATACCCAGCTTGGAGAGGAGTGGTAGCTTAGCCTTGCGAGGTGAGCTGGGAGCTAGTCGAAATATCTGGATAGTCTGTGTGGCCCCTTTGCGGCTCGGGGGGCTAAGGGGAAAGAAGAGTACCCCTAGAATTGGTTGGGAGGTACTGGTGAAGTCTCGACGGTTGGTGAGCGGGAGTTGCACGGAGCACGCGGGACATCATTCAGAGCACGCGATCAGGCAACGGTACGCTCTCTTCATTTTTGTATGGTAGAATGTATTAGGACTTATGCTTGGATCTACTTAATTAATGGAAAAGTAAAATGATGTTTTTTTAATTGGTGACTAAAACCTTCCTTAGCTTAGCTAGATGGTTGTTGAATACCATGGAATTCATTTTTCCACATGTTGTGACTGCCCTGTGGTGTTGATTGTGACCTTGAGGTTGTTTAGCCTTCGTCCCTAGCTCACCAGTCCTCACTTGAGTAGTCAGCCAAGAGCCTGATCTACGGTCGTCGCCTTAGCATTAAAAGACCTATGGATCTCAATGCCCTGATTTTCTGTGCGAGGATGATGAGCAAAGGACGAACTTGTTAACTGTCTACCTTGATGTTGTCCTTGGCTGAAGGTTTGACTTGCTCCTTGAGGCGTTTAAATAACCTTGAAATTTTAATTGATGGCAAAGTTTCTTAACTCTGTGTTTCTTAATCGTCGGATAAGTTTATCTCTGTTTTTTTTTTATTTATTGATGAATGATTTGGCACTTTGTTGCATTACCTCCTTCGCAACTTAAATTCGTGTTGTTTTAATGTTGCCCTTTTTTTTCTCTGCGGATTTTATCCCTGCACATTAATATTGATGAATTTTTGTTTGAGCTTTTGCCCATTCGACTGACTGTCTGTGAATTATTCTAGACTACATTTTCTGGTGTGTTGGGTTGGATATATTACCTTGGACTCTCTGCATTTTTTTTGATTTGCTAACTTACCCTGTGGAATGCATTTCCGAGGGCATTTGTTCCCACTGTTAGGATTGCTTTGGGGGTAAAAGCTCAACTTCAGAAAAGAGATTTCTCTCTTCATAGTTATCCCTTCTAATGATGATCTCGCTTAGCTATTTCATCACCTTTAAAAGTGAATTCACTCTTCCTATTAACCCTTTTTATTGATTATCCCTTTTAGCTAGTGATAGCATCACACTGCGAACCTTTTTTTTGTTCCGCCAAATCATTTGGTGTTTTCATTTATTTTTTTATGGCGAATTCTTCACTCTGTGTATGTTTGCATTCCATGGCAACCTGGTTTACTGGTGACAACGATTTATCTTTTGGATGGCCACTCCTTGGACAGAGGATGTAACCTGGTTGTCAACATTTTTCCTTTATGATTGTGACTACGATTTAAAATCTAAATGATAGTGATTGGTAGTGTAGACCTACACTTGATTACTTTCTACATGCCTCAGTCATTATGAGTTTACTGCCTGTGTTTTCAATGACACATGCCTGCGTGCGTCTTACTGGCTGAGTGTGTGCCTACGTGCCTTCACCCTATTGTTTGTGTGTTGGCTTGTTCGGTAACGATTTTATGGCTGCATGGTAATCCCAGACCCTAACTTGGATATTGTTGTAATGAAGGAAATCTTTAAACTGATTTTGAGATTACAAACGTGCCATCTATTTCTCACCATTATCAAAAAAAATACTAATTCAAGGCGACAGTTGGCCCAGTAATCATATAATGGTAATTTTTTTTTACTGCAGTAGCTCCAGGCATTGTCAATTCAAAATTTTAATGGTAGCCATGTAATGACTCCAAAATCCTTAATGAGCACGATGTAATGATTACCCTTGTTGAAATCATTGTAATTGGAATATTGTTGAAGAAAAATAATGGTTGTAGGATAGGAGATTCGTTATCATCCTTTATTTAGATTGAAACGATTGGTATGCAATCGATCAGTATCTTTTTAAAAGTGTAAATAAACCAAAGGTTGATTAGTATCCTTGAATTGTAAATAAATAAAGGCTTAGCGTAGAGGGTAAATATGTATTATTTAATCAATATCATAATCAACCTTAACAGTTAACTTACACATCCATAATTCATGCATTGTATATAATTTATTGAATGATTTTATGCAGGATTGAGTTTACATCAAGCTTAATTTACAGAAATTGGATTGTCATTTCAAACCTCAACTCTGCAACATAATTATGATCCTATTTAAAATTTATCTACAATCGTATCTTTATTTAATATTGAATTGATACTTGTGTGTAATTGTAAAAGCTGGGGTCATGGAAGAGGATATTGATAATTTAATAAGCCTACATCGCACACAACATAAAATCCTAATAGTTAATAGGGATAAAATCCCTTTTTATTTTAAAGGAATTTTTTTATAGGAAGGGAAGGTAGCATGATGTAATGATGTAATGAATTTAATTGATGGATTAAGGAATTCACCTTAGTTATTTTCAATGAGTTATATAATAAGTTTTAGGTATTTACACTTTATGTCACAACAAATGCTTCACTTAATTTAGGTTGTATCTTGATGTCATTTTTCATTTTAGACATGCTAAGTTGGACTCGTAATGGATGATTAAAATAGACTGCAATTATTGACTAGCTTGACTCGACGATTGATCAGGATATCGATGAAGTCATTTTTGGATTACACTACCTGTTGAGGGTGTTGTTGTTCATTAATTTAATGTTGTACTTTGTTGTAAACTTTTGATGTGCTTGGTTGGCTCACTGAAGGGTTCTAGTTATTTGTGTAATTAAATTTGGGTGTATTAGGTTGTTAGGATGATTGTCCTTAGCTCAGTAGGCTTGGTCTGCCAGTGTCGGGTGGGATGTAGACACCTCCTTGTTCCTTAGAATAGTCACCAGCCTTGAGACCTTAAATGGTCAAAATCAATGGGAACCTAGGCTTGAGCATTGCTTATGTGTCCTAGAGGTCCTAACCATTGCAGGGTAGGACGGGTGGGTAGTCATTCTTTTTTTTTCCGTCGGTTGATTGTCGTCCATTACTTCCAGATTCTTGATGTGCTTCTTAGGTCGTTATGTTGTTGTCACGTGAGTTGCATGCATCATATTCATCGTCGTGTTGCGACATTGAGTATAATTTCTTTATTACCCTTCTACACACGCACACACAAAAAAGAAAAAATTGCACTTGTTATGTGAGGCTTGTTGTCGTAACTAAATGGGAGGGTTGTTACATATGGTATCAGAGTTGGTTCAACCCGTGACTTGGGATCACTACTGTTACACATTATTTTCGTCATCCCTATGACCATTAATGATGTAAACCTATATGTTGCCTTCAGAGGGGTCAGTGGCCTGAGTTCCTGAAGAGAGAAGGGAGAAGAACTTTTCCTGAGAAAAGAAGTTGCATTTTCCCTTGTAA
>SNQJ01S0048450.1:68313-88587 GCA_010110895.2 Picea sitchensis | reverse complement strand
TGGCTTGGAATTATCAGCTTGGTTGGAGTGGCTTTGAGATTTTCTTTGTCAAGATAGATTGTGAGTAGCTATCAGATCCATGGTCTCAGAATCCTTGGAGAAAGAAGTGTGTGGGGAACGAAGGACAGTTGGAAGGGACCTTATGACATCAGGGCCATGGTTGTAATCTCTCTTTCACATTTAATATGATATAGTAATATGATTCTTTCCTATAAAGCTTGTTGTGTTTTATTGTATGATTCCTTGATCACATACATAGGTTTATATTGAGTTTATGTTATTACCATCACTTTGGTTGGTTTTGTTCTTTTGAAGGATCATCATTGTATGAGCATTGGAACGGAGCTAGGATGGCGATGGCGAGAGGAAGTGACATTTAAATGGTATGTCACTCATCCCTCTTTAGTTAGTAAATTCAATATCTAAAACTTAAGGAAAGTGTCATGTTTTGGTGTGTTTTTTTCTAGATCCAGGTGGATCTAGGGAGATCAGTTAGTGTCCGCACCTACCGATTAGTTCGATAACAACTACAACTTTCATTGATATGATTTGATTATACTTTTGCTAATCGAGTTGACTTGTGTGCGTGCAGGTAATAATGGTTAGAGGACACCGCAGACGCAAATGACAGGGTGCTAGGGGAGGAGGCACGACGCCTCCAATAGCATCCATGCCCGAGGGGTCTAACCCCTAGGCAGACGAGTAGGTTCTCAGATAGGAGCATATAGCAGTTGGTGATGTAGACGAAATTATGAGATATTTTCAGCGCATGTCTGAGGCACTGATCATCTGTTTGGACAGAGATGAGGCCAGGGCATCGACACCCGCTGAGGTTTCGTCGCGCGCTCCGGTCGGTACTGGTAGCGTTCACCGTGAACTCGAGAAGGTCAAATTTCCTGAGTTCTTTAGTGCCCCGGATGGTGCAACCGTCAAGGCATGGTTACAGAACATGGCGATGTGCTTCGCACTTCACGATTATACCTCCAACATGAAGGTTTGCATGGTAGTATTTCAACTGAAGGGGAGCACTCTTCTATGGTGGAAGACACTCCTACCATAGCTGAACATGGCCATCGAAGATGTGTCATGGGAACTGTTTGAGGAACGGTTCCGAGAGAGATACCTTTCAGAGGAATTCATTGAGCGTCAGCTCAATGAGTTCAACGCCTTACGACAAGGAGGTCGTACGGTACCTAAGTACGAGGCCCATTTTATGGAGCTGCTCTAATATGATTCGCACCTTAACACTGAGAAACTTAATGTCAACAGGTTTGTGTTTGGCCTTAACGACATCATACATGTAAAGGTCAATATTCTGATGCCTCAAACCTTGCATGATGTCATCCAGAAGGCCCTCATAGCAGAGGAGGAGCTTATTAGCGGGGGTCAGACCAGGATTCCAGCGAGACCAATAGGGCAGGTGTCATCTGGAGCACAGCAGCATCAGACACCAGCCAAACATACGTCGGGATATCGTGGCTTCCATAGGGGATCCACTTTCACTACACATTGGTGATTGACACCTCAACAGCGAACACCTTATCGGGGACAACAACATCAACAGTAGCGTCGACCGCAGCAGCAGCAGTTTAGGCCGGTGGGTCGTCATCTTCTACTTCGGGTACCAGGACTACTGGGCTGAAGAAGGGGTGTTGGACATGTGGGGAGCCACACTACCATCCTGACTGCCCTGTGGAGAGGACTAGAGTATCCAGATCAGCTGGACCCACTACCATGGGAGATATGCGAAAGGCCCATCGGATTCATGCAGTAGTGAATAACCGCCAGGCAGAGCACCAGTCGACTGTGCTTGAGATGACAGGTACCATTGCTGACCAAACCCTTAGTATTTTGATAGATCCTGATGCGACTGAGAGTTTAATTTTTGGTGTAGCGCTAAAAAGGATTAGGGTAAAGGTAGTCGAATAGGATGAGTTTATCTTTGTAGAGATGGCTTCGGGAGCCAAACAAAAGGTTGGAGGAAAGGTTACGGGTTGTATCCTTAACCTGGGGAAGTTTTCCACAAGGGCCAACCTATACATCATGATCTTAGGATCTTATGACATCGTGATTGGTATGGACTAGTTGGAATCGCATGAGGCGATACTCAACTGTAAGATGAAACAGTTGAGCTTGGTCGATGACAAGGGACAGAGACGAGTGATTGTAGGCTAGAACCAGGGATTTTCCCTGAGGTTCATCTCTTCCTTTCAACTTTGGAAGAGCATGCGCAAGGGGTGCAAGCTTTATGCGATCCTTGTGTTAAACAAGAAGGGAGTAGCGGAAGGTTTAGAACACCTTCCAATGGTGAGAGAGTTTGCAGACGTATTTTCGGAGAAGTTACCTGGGATGCCCCTAGAGAGGGATTTGGAGTTTACCATAAGCCTAAAAATAGGGATTGAACTGATCGTAAGAACACCTTATCATATGTCGACCCCAGAGTACTGAAGGAGTTGTTGTTCCTGGGACTGATACGTCCAAGCGTTTCACCATGGGGTGCACCTGTGATTTTCATATGAAAGAAGGATGGGTCGTGGAGGCTCTACATTGAATACCATCAACTGAAAAAGGCCATGATCAAGAATCAGTATCTGTTTTCGAGAATTGATGATCTGTTCGATCAAATGAATGGTGCGACAGTGTTCTCCAAGATCGATTTGCAATCAGGGTATCACCAGTTACGGATCAAGGAGGATCATGTCCCTAAGACCGCCTTTAAAATGATTTTTGGACATTACGAGTTTACTATTTTACAATTTGGACTAACAAACGCCACAGGGGTATTTATGAGTTTGATGAACGAGGTGTTCTGCAAGTACTTGGACAAGTTCGTCCAAGTATTCATTGACGATATTTTGATTTACTCTCGAACGACGAAGGAGCATGACGAGCACTTGCGCTTGGTACTACGGTGTCTGCGAGAGCACAAATTGTATGGGAAGTTGTCCAAATTCTCTTTCTATCAATCGAAGATTCACTACTTAGGGCATGTCATCTCCGATGAAGGCATCGTCGTGGATCTAGCTAAGGTCGAGGCTATCATGGAATGGCCTACACCGACGAATGTATCGGAAGTGCGTAGCTTCATGGGTTTAGCAGGACACTATCGACGGTTCGTCGAGGGATTTTCGAAGATAGAAAATACGATCACGGAATTGTAGAGGAAAAACTAGAAGTTTGTTTGGACCGAGAAATGTGCGGAAGAATTTCGGAGGCTCAGGGAGTTTTTGACAACAACACCGATACTAAAGGTCCCTAACATGGACACGGACTTCTTGGTATGCACTGACGCATCCAAGGAAGGCTTAGACGGGGTCTTGATGCAAGACAGATGAGTGATCACTTACATCTCGAGGAAACTGAGAAGGCATGAGGAGAACTACACGATGCATGATTTGGAGTTGTTAGCCATCGTATATGCCTTGAAGGTTTGGAGACACTACCTTGTTGGATGAAAATTTCAACTAAAGACTAACCATTGTGGACTACAACACATATTTACGCAAAGCGACCTGAACGCGCGACAACGACATTGGTCAGAATTGCTTAGCGAGTACGAATTTCAAATTACTTACATAAAAGGAACAGTGAACTGAGTGGCCAATGTATTGAGTCAGAGACCACGCATATTTTCGGTGCTACCTCTTCAGACGAATCTGCGTGAAAATATTTTAAATTTACAACGTAATGATGAATGGTACAAAGAGGTCGAGGGTTTTATCGGACAAAACACAATGATGGTACCATGATTTGAAGGAATTTTGTTTGATAGCGATGGATTATTGAGGTTTAAAAATCAGATCTACGTACCACCGAACGACGAGTTGAGGATGTTGATCTTGAGTGAGGCTCATAGAGAAGTGTACATGGCTCACCCAGGAGTCACGAAGATGAGGGCATATGTTAAACCCTTATAATTCTGGAAGGGAATGAAGGCTGACATAGTCAACTATGTGACCATATGTCTAGAATGTCAACAGGTAAAGGCTGAACATAGACACCCAAGAGGACTACTACAACCACACGCTATTCCAAAATCGAAATGGGAGGTTATTTCGATGTATTTTATTGTTGGATTGCCACTGATGGCAAGGAGACATGACTCAATTTTTGTATTAGTAGCCACTGTGACGAAGAGTGATCACTTTATTCTAGTGCACATGATGTATCAAGCACCTGACATAGCTAGAGTTTTCATCAGTAAGATTGTGAGGCTGCATGGCATGCCTAAGAGGATTATATCCGATCGAGGGTCGGTGTTTACTAGATGATTTTGGACGAGTTTCCAAGAGGCCTTGTGAACCCAACTTAACTTTAGTACTGTGTATCAACTGCAGACTGATGGGCAGACCAAACGAATGAACCAGACCTTGGAGGACATGTTGCGCATGTACGTGATGGACCAACAAAATCGTTGGGAAGAATTATTGTTGCTAGTGGAGTTTGCTTACAACAATAGTTACCAGAGCACCATTAAAATGGCACCTTTCGAGTTTCTTTATGGGAAACCATGTTGGATGCCTTTGAGTTGGGATCGGCTCGAGGATAGGGTCCTGGTGGGACCAGAAGTGATCTAAGAAATGGAAGAGAAAATGAAAACAATAAGACAAAGGATTAAAGAAGTGTAGGATCGACAGAAGAGTTATGTCGATGCGCACCGTGTCGACCGTAGTTACGAGGTCAGCGATCGAGTCTTCTTGCGGGTTAAACCGCATAAAATTTCGGTCAAATTTGGGAAGGGAGATAAACTCTCTCCTAGTTTCATGGGAACTTTCGAGATTATGGAGAGAAAGGGACCCATGGCCTATCGACTAGCCTTGCCATATTCTTTGAGGCGTATGCACGATGTTTTTCATGTATCTATTTTGAGACATTATATTAGTGATCCTACACATGTTATTGACATGATTTCCTTGCAGGTGATGGACGAGGGGGTGCTCACGGTTGAGTCGATCCACATTTTGGATCATCGCATTCAACAACTACAGCATCGAACGATAGAGCAGTTCAAGGTCCAGTGGGACAATTATAGTCCGCACTCGGCGACCTAGGAGGACACATATGATATGCGCCAACAGTTTCCATTTTTGTTTGATAAATAGACATATGATACTGTGATACACTTTATTTCGGCATTTATACTATGAAACTTCGAGACGAAGTTTAGAACAAGAGGGGGTGTATGTAACATCCTGCTCTGGCGCACTGAGTGAACTTATTTTTTGAGGACACTTGCTCGCAAGTGATCCGGATTATTATGCTATTAAAACTTTTGATTTTGATTATGAGGCGTTATGGGTTGATGACATGTTGTTTTACTACATTGACGCAAACAAGTGTTATTGACTTGGTTTTACTGAGTGTGCAGGGTTTTGGACCTCGAGGATGCAGAGGCATCGACGGAACCCCTTGGACTCTAGATCAAGTCAGGGAGTGTGCCATTGGGGTTTGATTTTTTTACTGTGATATTAGTGCATCTAACTGGATGATATGATATGGATATGTTCTGACATGATTTGTTGATGATGCAGGCTGAAAATAGCTTCCCAACCAGACTCACATATGGAGTAAAGGGGTCACACATGACTACCAGAGATGTTGAGGGAGAGGTGTGGACAACATCCATACCACAGCCTACTAGCACTCCCGCTGTGGGTCGAACTGTAGGTTAACAATTACCTAGTTTGAGAGGACCCACGATGCCATGAGGGTAGACTGGGACAGTCACTCACGATGATTCTAAGGAGCGCACAATAAGGCAGGGGCCTTATTCCTTAGAATCCCTTAGTCTCCCACAAGTTCACTTGGCGGAGTGTTGACTCTAGGGGTTATTGATGTCTACCAAGTCAGTCAAGAGGTGAGTGGCACCCTTGGAGCACGTGGTGTGTCCTGAAGGGTGCGTCGCACAAGAAAAATGGAGAGTGACGAGTGGCACCCTTGGAGCACGTAGTGTGTCTTGAAGGGCACATCACGCAAGGGAACAAATGAGGCGAGTGGCACCCTTGGAGCACCTAGTGCATCCTGAAGGGCATGTCACATTGTTTATGATAGAGGAATGAACCTAGATGGCCTTAGGATGAATAACGTGTTAAGAAATTTTTAAAACAATTTCCCTAATTAAACGTCGCCCTATACGAAAATTTAAGGTTTAATACTAAACTATGCTAGTCGTAAAATTTTATCTCTCTATAAAAAAATAATAATAACAATAATAATAATAATAATAATAATAACCACATAAATAATAATTATGACCTTATATAAATCTTGTAACGTGAAGGGAATAAGAAATTTAATTTATTCATAAAAAATAAAAATAAAAAACTGTTGGAATAAAATTTAAAAGAAAAAGGGGAATTAATGGTTTTATTATTTTGATAATTTTAAAATATTAATTAAATGAGAAAAGAGAAAAAGGGTTAATTTCCACACCTACCCTTCTGAGTTCTAATTAAAAAGGGGAAAGAGGGAAAATCGAAAAATTTAGGAAACTAGGAAAAGAGGTAAACATAAAAAGGGAAAAAGGGGAAACATAAGGGAAAAAGCGGAAAGTCAAACTTAGAAAAAGTATCTACCATTTAAGAGATTTCTAATTTAAACTGAACAAGCAATTTAATAAAAAGGAAAGTTATTAAAACCTGTAAAAGATTTTGGGGACACCTAGGAGTTATTCTAGGAGTAACTCTAGGGGGGTGAGGGAAATAAAGATAATTAATTAATTAAAGAAGTTAATTTATGAGGAAGGGGATGGGTGACACTTGTACGGGGAGGAATTTTTAGGAAATTAATTATAAAAACTTAACTAAAAGAGAATTTTTGGAAAGTAAGGAACCACGAAACTCTATATAATGAAGGATGGTAATGGAGGTTGGGGATATTCTTTTTGCGTAACATTATGCTGCAGAAATATCTACTTGACTGATTTACTTGTGGGAGTTGGGGATACCCAACTTGGAGAGGAGTGGTAGCTCGGCCTTGCGAGGTGAGTTAGGAGCTAGTTGAAATCTCTGGATAGTGTGTTTGGCCCCTTTGCGGCTTGGGGGGATAAGGGGGAAGAAGAGTACCCCTAGCATTGCCTGGGAGGTACCGTTGAAGTCTCGACGGTCGGGGAGAGGGAGTTGCATGGAGTGCACGGGACATCATTCAGAGCGGGCGATTAGGAAATGGTATGCTCTCTTCATTTTTGTATGGTAGAATGTAATAGGACTTATGCTTGAATCTGCTTAATTAATGGAAAAGTAAAATGATGTTTTTTGAATTGGTGACTGAAACCTTCCTTAGCTTAGCTAGATGGTTGTTGACTACCATGGCCTTCGTTTTCCCACATGTCGTGACTTCCCTGTAGTGTTGATTGTGTCCTTGAGGTTGTTTAGCCTTCGTCCCTAGCTCACCAATCCTCGCCTGAGCAGTCGGCCAGGAGCCTGATCTACAGTCGTCGCCTTAGAGTTAAAGAACTATGGATATCAACTCCCTACTTTTATGTGCGAGGATGATGAGCAAAGGACAAACCTATTAACCATATACCTTGATCTTGTCCTTGGTTGAAGGTTCGACTTGCTCCTTGAGGCGTTTAAATAACCTTGAAATTTTAATTGATGGAAAAGTTTCTTAACTCTGTGTTTCTTAATTGTCGGATAAGTTTATCACTGTTTTTTTTATATATATTGTTGGATGATTTGGCACTTCGTTGCATTACCTCCTTTGCAACTTAAATCCGTGTTGTTTTAATGTTGCCCTTTTTTTTCTCTGCAGATTTTATCCCTGTACATTAATATTGATGAATTTTTGTTTGAGCTTTTGCCCATTCGACTGGATGCCTACGAATTATTCTAGACTGCATATTCTGGTCTGTTGGGTTGGAGATATTACCTTGTACTCTCTGAATTTTTTTTTATTTTCTAACTTACCCTGTGGAATGTATTTCTGGGGGTGTTTGTTCCCACTGTTGGGATTGCTTTGGGGGTAAAAGATCAACTTCAGAAAATCGATTTCACTCTGCATAGTTATCCCTTCTAATGACCATCTCGCTTAGTTGTTATATCACCTTTAAAAGAGAATTCACTCTGCGTATTAACCCTTTTTATTGATTATCCCTTTTATCTAGCGATAGCATCACACTACGAACCATTTTTTTGTTCCGCCAAATCGTTTTGTGTTTTCAAATTATTTTTTTATGGCGAATTCTTCACTCTGCATATGCTTGCATTCCATGGCAACCTGGTTCACTGGTGACAACGATTTATCTTTTGGATGGACACTCCTTTGATAGAGGATGTAACCTGGTTGTCAGCGTTTCACCTTTATGATTGTGACTGCGATTTAAAATCTAAATGACAACGATTGGTAGTGTAGACCTGCACTTGATTACTTTGTACATGCCTGAGTCATTACGAGTTTATTGCCTACATTTTCGATGACACAAGCCTACGTGTGTCTTACTCGTTGAGTGTGTGCTTGCGTGCGTTCACCCTGTTGTTTATGTGCTGGCTTGTTCGGTAACGATTTTATGGTTCTGTGGTAAGCCCAGACCCTAACTTGGATATCGTTGTAATGAAGGAAATCTTTAAACTAATTTTGAGATTATAGGTGTGCCATCTATTTCTGACCGTTATCACAAAAAATACTAATTCAACACGACAGTTGGCCCAGTAATCATATAATGGTGAATTTTTTTTACTGCAGTAGCTCCAGGCATTGTCAATTCAAAATTTTAATGGTAGCCATGTAATGAATCCCGAATCCTTAATGAGCACGAGGTAATGATTACCCTTGTTGAAATCATTGTAATTGGAATATTGTTGAAGAAAAATAATGGTTGTAGAATAAGAGATTCGTTGTCATCCTTTATTTAGATTGACACGATTGGTATGCAATCGATCAATATCTTTTTAAAAGTGTAAATAAACAAAAGGTTGATTAGTATCCTTGAATTGTAAATAAATAAAGGCTCAGCGTAGAGGGTAAATATGCATTATTTAATCAATATTAGAATCAACCTTAACAGTTAACTGACACATCCATAATTCATGCATTGTATATAATTTATTGAATGATGTTATGAAGGATTGAGTTTACATCAAGCTTAATTTATAGAAATTGGATTGTCATTTCAAACCTCAACTCTGCAACATAATTATGATCCTATTTAAAATTTATCTACAATCATATCTTTATTTAATATTAAATTGATACTTGTGTGTAATTGTAAAATCTGGGGTGATGGAAGAGGATATTGATAAATGAAGATGATATTGATAATTTAAGAAGCCTACATCGCATACAACATAAAATCCTAATAGTTAATAGGGATAAAAGCCCCTTTTATTTTAAAGGAATTTTTTTATAGGAAGGGAAGGTACCATGATGTATTGATGTAACGAATTTAATTGATGGATTAAGGAATTCACCTTATTTATTTGCAATGAGTTATATAATAAGTTTTAGGTATTAACACTTTATGTCACAACAAATGCTTCACTTAATTTAGGTTGTATCTTGATGTCATTTTTCATTTTAGACATGCTAAGTTGGGCTCATAATGGATGATTAAAATAGACTGTAATTATTGACTAGCTTGACTCGATGATTGATCGGGATATCGACGAAGTCATTTTTGGCTTGCACTTCCCGTTGAGGGTGTTGTTGTTCATTACTTTAATGTTGTACTTGGTTGTAAAATTTTGATGTGCTTGGTTGGCTCACTGAAGGGTTCTAGTTATTTATGTAATTAAATTTGGGTGCGTTAGGTTGTTAGGATGATTGTCCTTAGCTCAATAGGCTTGGTCTGCTTGTGTCGGGTTGGATGTAGACACCTCCTTGTTCCTTAGAACAGTCACCATCCTTGAGACCTTAAATCATCAAAATCGATGGGAACCTGGGCTTGAGCATTGCTTATGTGTCCTAGAGGTCCTAACCATTCCAGGGTAGGACGGGCGGGTAGTCATTCTTATTTTTTTTGTCATTTGATTGTCGTACATTGCTTCCAGATGCTTGATGTGCTTCTTAGGTCGTTATGTTGTTTTTGCATGAGTTTCATATGTCATGTTCATCATCGTTTTGTGACGTTGAGTATAATTTCTTTATTACCCTTCTACACACACATACACAAAAAAAAGAAATTGCACTTGTTATGTGAGGCTTGTTGTCATAACTGAATGGGAGTGTTGTTACACTATGTTTCATTTACCTAGAACTATTTATAAATAGGATAACAAATATGGTCACACGAAGATGTTAATACATTCCTATATTCATTCTTATAGATGTCACAATGTTATATATAGGTGTGTGTCCTTTATATATGGACATATGGAAAGGAGTTGTTAACCATCATATATATTACACTATAAAAATTTGTCACAATAGATCATACCATAGTTTATAAAATCAACTATATGTAATTTTTGTTTTAAAATTAAGATTTAATTTACTATTTGGATAACAAAACAACATAAAATGCTTAAGAAAATAACATACCAACCATGAACAAAATTAACATAAGAATCATGAACAGAATTAACAGAATTAATTCTATTCTATTTCTGTCATATTTAATTCATATTTAATTCTATTAATTCTATCATTTTTCATGAAATGACAACAAATACAACAAACATCATAAACACAAAACAATTTAGATATGTATTACTCTTAGTTATAACAACATATCAAACACACATCATAGAACATGAAAAACTCTTCTTGTATGAGTCATAACCCTATATTATGTTGAGATCATATAGACGCATAGAGTAGATTATCATAAGTTGAATGTAAAGAATGTTGTTGTATTTGTATTAGTACCGAGTTAGAACCAATCCCATAAATATGAAAAGGTATAAGAATTGCATACATGTAACATCTGAGCACAACCAGTATAGGTCTTATTCATATCCTATACTAGGAGTAGGACCCTAATCAATAAGAATGAAACATCAGTGTCATTATGAACGAATATGGTGGAATTGCTTATAATCAAAGAATGTATTGTAATTTAGTTTGTTCACGGGGCTTGTTGTGGTCTCATATCATATTAGCTCATTACTTCAGCATGTTCAACCCTATACAATTAGTCGGTATGATTACAACATGTTTGATTCATGGTTCTGTACACTTCCTTTATCCCTATTGTTTCCATGATTGTAATTTTTAACTAAAAGTTTAAATCTCCTAAAGAATTAAATTAGCAATATTATTAGGAGAGAAGTGGAGTTTTTGTCAACGTTGTACTTATTTTTCTCCTATTGCAGCAACTACTATAGACATATTTTTGTATTTCAAGATTTTTGTTAGTTCTGTTAAATATTGTGATATGTACTAGGTCCTTTATGGTGATGTTTGTTTACAGTTGTTGTCAGAGTCTAATTTTGTTCATTTTGGGCACTATTCAGGTTACTGGTGGCCCTATAGCAGTCATGATTAGCCCTTGGTCTCACTGTTTATAGTTAGAATAGCTAGTCTGTGTCCTTCCCTAAAGTTTACATTCTCTTTAGGCCTTTGTCTATTTTTTGCAACTCTGTCTATTTCATTAGCAGTTGTATGGATTTCCTATGGAACTGGGCCTTTGTTACTAGTTGTAGATATACTTATCCTGTTGCTTGAGGTACTACATGGACATGGATGAATATGGCCCTATCCATGTACATTGACATGCCCGAATTTGGGCATGTCCCTATACATGGACAGGGCAATATTCGTCCCTGTCCATGGACAGGGACAGGTACAAATTCAGGCCTATCCCTGTACATGGACAGGGCCAAATAAGGCCTTGTCAACATTCTAAACTCAAATTTTTAACTAAAAATTTAAATTTTCTAAAAATTAAACATTTAAACATATTTGAAATTCGGCCCTGTTTAAAAATTTAAAATTTGGCCCTATTTAAAAATTTAAAATTCGGCCCTGTTTAAAAATTTAAAATTTGAGCCTCTTTAAAAATTTAAAATTTGGCCCTGTTTAAACATATTTGAAACATGTTTAAAATTTTAAAATTTAAACATATTTAAACATAAGGGATAGAGACATATTTGGCCCTGTCCATGTAAAGGTACATGCCTGAATTCGGGCCTGTCACTATACATGGACAGGGTTGAATAAGGTCCTATCAACAATCGAAAATTAACTTCTAAATTCTAAAATTTAAATAGAAATTTAATATTTAAGCCCGAAATAGAAATTTAAATAGAAATTTAAAATTTAAATTCTAAAATTCTAAAATAACTTCTAACTTCTACATGGACAGGGCCGAATAAGGCCCTGCCAACATTCTAACAAAATTTCTAAACTCAATTTTTTAACTAAAAATATGAATTTTCCAAATTTAAACATATTTGAAATCTGGCTTTGTTTAAAAATTTAAAATTCAACCCTGTTTAAAAATTTAAAATTTAAACAAATATAAACATAATGGACAAGGACATATTCAGCCCTGTCCATGTCCATGTACAGGGATAGGCCTGAATTCAGGGATGTCATTGTACATGGATAAGGACGAATAAGTCCCTGTCAACAATCTAAAAATAAAATTTAAATCCTAATTTTAAATTCTAAATTCTAAGCTATAATTGAAAATATCCTAATCTAAACATACATGGACTGAACGCCCGCTGCTCCAACGTCCACAACACCACCCGTCTTCCTGCAGCAAACGCTCTCCATCCACACACCAAACACCATACACCTCGTATAACAAATGCTCTCTTCCCTCACAACAAACACCATACACCTCTAACAACAAACGCTCTTCGCCCGCACAACAAACACCAAACATGTATGAACTCGCAAAACTATTGCAGGAGCATGTGCGGGTAATATATAAACCTTTTTTTGGTCAAACTAATCTTTCGGCCGAAATAATCTTTCGACTGAAAAGTTCTTTCGATCTAAAGATATTTCGGAAAAAACATTATTTTGGATGGAATATCCTTCGGCCAAAACGATGTTACCAGATGAAAAATATTTGTCGTCAAGGTGTCGTTCGATTTGACATTCAAAGGTTTGGCCGAAAAGAAAATTAGTTCGGCCGAAAAAATGTTTTTCGGGATTTTGGAGACCCGATTGTCACAAAAGTGTTACCCACCTTCATGAATTCACACAGGAACATTTTGTATTTTTTTCATTTATTTTTAGTTATTTTTCATTTTCGCCTTGTTTTTTAATCTTTTTTTTTAATGTGTTTTTTTCTTCATTTAAAAAAAAGTATTTGCAAAGATTTTCTCCATTCTAATTATGTTTTTCTGATGAAAATTTAAAAAAAAAAACAAATAGTTTGTAAATAAATTTTTAAGTGTCCATTTGGAGTCCAATTTTCGATTGTTTATTTTCATAGGGATTGGTTGTCAAGGCCACAATTTCAATTTGGTCGTAAATAACTATAATTTTAATATTTAGAAAAAAAAAATTATATAACATCATTTGTTTATTTAGGTGTTGATTTTAAGGTTTTTCTGAGCCACTATATGCGTTTTGAAGGCCATTGATGCAGGAGCATCGCCAACTCAGCAAGCGATCCAGCACATCAAGCGAAAGTTCAGCTGGAAAAACAAACCCAAACTTTTGAAAATGCTTTGGGATTGTAGCGCAAGTCTTAAATGATCCTTTATGAAGGAGCGCTTTTTGTATGTTGTATCAGACCTCGAGCCATACGCTCTTGTCTGAAGTAGATAGACGGCATTTACTTTAGTTAATGCAGGTAGATAGGATTTTATTTCCAGATTAGACAGTTTAGAGTTCGAGAGGGGAAACGGATATAGACACCCTCCTTTGTAACATTATTCAGATTATTCAGAAGCATTCAAAAGAGAAGAGCAAGCAGAGAATTGTATGAAGAACACCCATGTACAGATTTGAGTTAATAGAAGAGAGTCTTTGATTCAAATTCATGTCTGGTGTTGTTTCTCTGTGTATATTGTTTATGTGCTCATGAATGTTTGTTTCTGGTTATGCATTTGCTTTGTATATGCTATGCATGTGATTTCAGAGATTCAAACTGAAGTCTGAATGAGAAAGGGAATGCGTTTCAATTGTTCCTCTATCTAAGCCAGGAGATTCCTGCAAAGAGTGCAGTTGAATTCATCCGTAAGGAGTGCATTGATGAGGGCTCGATAGCTTAACTTTTCTCTCATTCGCCCAGAATTTGATTTGGGTTATTAAAGCCATGTAAGGGAGGCGCAGGTTGAAGAAGAAGTCTCAGTTGTGCATCTGAGGAAAAGGAGCTAAGGACTGCTACTGTAGAGAGTGCGCAGAGTCTGAGAGGTTCAACACTTGGTGAATTGTTGAACGACTGAGCGCAAGGAGTGTGCATAAATTCCTCTGAGAGAGTCAGAGTTGGAAAAGCTCAGGATGTGTATCGCCTTCGTGATAATCTTTGCAAGTTAGCACAAAAGGCTTGGTTGAGAAAAGTTAGAGCAGGAGATGCAAGTGCAAGCGTTTGAGGATAAAGTTCTAAGGAAGGAGCTTTAGTCTTCCAGAGAAATCCTTGAGACAAAGGAATCGACGGTCAGGATTCGCAGGGAAGGTTGGCGAAGTCCCAACAACTGTCAGATCTTGTAGAAGATGCATACAGCTTAAGCTTTAGCGCGCAGGGAAAGAGTCAGAGCTCATCGGGACTCGACTCATCGGAGAATTGGAGTTTCCAGGAACATAGGATTCTCGCAGGGAGAATTCGCGATCCGTGATTTCCTGAAAGGAGCACAGTCGCAGATTTTGGGCTGGACATGTGTCATCAATCCAGAGAGTCGGGGGTTCGGCATTCGGGATTTTCCTATGAAAAGGAAATGCTACAATTGAAATCGCGATCACGTGATACCTGATAGCGCGACGAGGAGGGATGACATGGAGGAGAGAGCCCGCACGTGCATCAGGGTTCGGTGTTTCGGAGTTCTTGGTGACGAGAGACTCACGACCACGGGAATCACAATATCCCGATACGTGATTTCCCGACAGAGGTAAGGGCGAAGTGGAGGACAAGTGTCAGTAGGTAAACTCTCGCAGGGGACAAACGCCAAGTGGCATCGGTACATCGTGAACTCAGAGGTTCGCGTGTTGGGAGCGCAAAGGTTTGCGTCAAGGTTTACGAGGTTGCGAGAGGTGATATCCCCGTAACCATTGGTCAGCGTGTGGGGGTCCCAGAGCGCAGTAAAGGGAGACAGGTGGCATCGGAGATCGGGGATCGGAGATATCAGGGGCATGAATTCTTCGCATTTCAAATTCACGAACTCCGAAGTTCCGATAGAGAAAAGGGGCTTGGTCCCGTGGCCGACAGGTCATGTGGGAAAGGAGTTAGTGGAAGGAGTAAAGAAGCTGAGGTTGAGAGACCATCGGGATTCAGGGATTTGTGAGACCCGATTCTATGAGCTTAGGAATCGCGATATCGCGAGGTCTGATTTCCCGATTTGGAGAAGGGAGATCACAAAGAAAGTCTGTGGGTATTGAGAACTCCCGAAAGGGGGTTGAAGAGTAATTTTAACTCTTCGGGCCGAGCTAAAATAAGGTCCTGGTGATCACGGACGTGCTTGGGCGCGGGCTGTGTCGGAGTGGTATCAGAGCGGGAACTCTTTGTTTTCTGCGACAGAGAGAAGAGAGGGAATTTCACCATGCCACCCAGAAGAGAAAGGCAATCACCTGATCCAGAGGATAGGGATGTGTGAAGAAGAGGTAGGCCGACAGGGAATCTAGAGATGGAGAGGCAGATACGCTATCTCAAAGCGAGATTGGAAGATATGGAAGTAGCGCAGAGACGCACAGCCAATGCTAGATATCTAAGTGACTCTGAAGGCGAAGCTGAAGCCGAACAGCAAGGAGAAGTTGCAGCTGAAGATGCAGCCAATGAGCGATTGATTAAAGCTATCACCCGGATGAGTTCAAAGACCAAAATGGACATTCCAACTTATGAAGGAAGTCTGGATGCAGAAGAGCTGTTGGATTGGATTAGATCTCTTGACACCTACTTCGATTACGAGGATATCGAAGAGGATAAAAAAGTAAGGCATGCTGTCACAAAATTGAAAGGACATGCAGCGTTATGGTGGGACGAGCTTCAGGCAGATAGACGTTCCAAAGGGAAGCAAAAGATCAAAAGCTGGGATCGAATGATTGCGAAGATGAAGGCAAAGTTCATCCCAAGGGACTATCAGATCACATTGTTCAGTAGGATGCAGAACCTGAGACAGAAGTTGATGACGGTGAAGGAGTATACCGAAGAATTTTACAAGCTCAACATCAGAGCAGGTCATCGGGAGAGCGATGATGAAAAAGTTTCCAGGTACATGAATGGATTAAGATACGATATCCAGGATGAGATGAGTATGACAACCATCAGAACGGTGGAGGATGCGTATCAGATGGCTTTGAAGGCAGAGGAAAAGCTAAGCCGTAAGCCAGCACAGCGAGGCAGAGGTAAGAGCCAACCGAGAGGAAAATCAGTTGCCCAAGATAGGTTCCAGAAACCTAAGGATGACTGGAAGAAGCCTCAGACCAGAATGGAAAGAGGTGGAAGTTCTCAGCGAGGCCAACACGCTGAACAGTGAATGCAGCAGGCAGAACAGAGCGGAGGATACGCCGATGTTAATACTTTTCCTCGTATCAGAGGTAGAGGAAGAGGCAGAGGAGGAATCATCACATGTTACACATGTGGGAAGAATGGGCACAAGGCAGTTGATTGTCCAGATAGGAAAAAGGATGGAGGAGAAGCTCATATCGCCGAGGCATAGAGGCGTGATGCTGAGACAGAAGACGCAGAAGACGGAAGGTCATTGATGATGCGTAAAGTTCTCGTAACACCTGAGAAGGAGGTGGAGGACACAGCTCAAAGAAGAAGACTGTTTAGAACCGCATCCAAGACCAAAGACAGGAAATTCAAAGTCATTGTGGACAGCGGAAGCACCGATAATCTCATTTCAACCGAGATGGTGGAGAAACTAGAGCTGGAGACAACTGATCACCCAAGTCCATATAAAGTTTCATGGCTACAAAAGGGACATCAGGTGAGTGTCACTAAACAGTGCTTAGTGGACATTAAAATCAGAGGATATAATGATAAAATTCTCTGTGATGTTATCCCTATGGATGTTTTCCATTTACTGCTGGGAAGACCATGGCAATATGACAGAAACGTAATTCATGATGGGAAGATGAATACGTATACCCTGGAGAAGAATGGGAGAACACACATGTTACTTCCGATAAAAGATAAGGAGGTAAAACCGGAAGTGAACAACAGGATACTTCTCATGAGTGGGAAGGAACTTCTGGCAAAAGTAAAGAAAAAGGAGGATCCACAATTCTTTGTGGTCAAAAAACTGAAAGTTGTTTTCACCAGCACAAGAGTGGATGATCTACTAGAGGAAATTCAGGAACTGCTGGAGGAGTTCGTTGATATAGTGGTGGATGAATTACCTCATTCGTTGCCGCCAATGAGGAGCATAAGTCATCACATAGACCTTGTACCAGGAGCTAGTTTACCAAACAAGGCCACGTATAGGTTGACACCTCAAGAGAATGAGGAGGTTAAGAAACAAGTCCAGGAGTTATTGGACAAGGGGTTGGTCAGGGAAAGTTTAAGTCTGTGTGTCATTCCAACGGTACTGAGTCCAAAGAAAGATAGAGGTTGGAGAATGTGTACAGATTCCAGAGCCATCAACAAGATCACCATCAGGTACAGGTTTCCATTGCCGAGAATGGACGATCTGATGGATTGCCTAAGTGGGGCTAAATTTTTTTCAAAGGTCGATTTGAAAAGCAGATACCATCAAATTCGCATGAGGGAAGGCAATGAGTGGAAGACAACCTTCAAGACAAATGAAGGGTTATACGAATGGCTAGTCATGCCGTTTGGTTTGACGAATGCGCCAAGTACATTCATGAGGCTGATGAATGAAGTGCTGAAAGAATTCATTGGTAAGTTTGTCATTGTTTATTTAGATGATATATTGATTTTCAGCAAATCAAGAGAAGAATATCTGAAGCATTTAGCTGCAGTAATGAGAAAGCTACAACAAGAGAAGTTGTTGATCAATGTGAAAAAATATTCATTTATGAAGAAAGAACTCATTTACTTGGGGTTTGTCATATCGGAAAATGAATTAAAGATGGATCCAAGTAAAGTTGAGGTGATAAAGAATTGGCCATCACCAAGAAATGTTTTTGAGGTGAGGAGTTTCCATGGTTTGGCTAGTTTTTACCGAAAGTTCATTAGGAATTTCAGTGGGATTAGCGCAACAATGATGGACACAGTCAAGAAGAGACATAAGTATTTTCATTGGACTGAAGAGGCAGAGAAGAGCTTCAATCTGTTGAAGTGAAAAATCACCGAACAGCCGGTGTTGGTGTTGCCAGATTTTCAGAAAGTTTTTCAGGTAAAGTGTGATGCAAGTGGCTTTGCCATAGGAGCGGTCTTGAGTCAGGATGACAGACCAATTGCTTATTTCAGCGAGAAGCTGGATGAAGCAAAGTTGAAATACTCCACATATGATAAGGAATTTTATGCCATTATACATGCGTTAAAGAAGTGGATGCATTACTTGATCCCAAAAGAATTTGTATTGTATAGTGATAATCATGCATTACAGTTTGTAACTCAGCAAGAGAAGATGAACCAAAAACATGCAAAATGGGTAGAGTATATGCAGAATTTTACGTTTGTAATTAAACACATTTCAGGGGCTGCTAACAAAGTAGTTGATGCTTTGAGCAGGAAGTGTTTGTTGCGGCAGGAATTCTGAGTCAAGACATCGGGTTTTGAAAACCTTGAAGACATGTATGCAGGTGATGCAGATTTTGCAGAGGCATACGAGGCAGCTGAGAATCCAATTCTCAGAAACAGAATCTCATGGATGGATTATATGATTCAAAATGGACTGTTGTTCAGAGCAAACCAGTTATGCATTCCAAATTGCTCCATGAGGGAGAACTTTCTAAAGGAGAAGCACAGTGGCGGATTAGCAGGGCATTTTTGCCACTACAAGACATTTGCAAAGTGGAGCGAAGCATACTTCTGGACGAAGATGTGAACAGATGTTAGAAAGTTTGTTGACAGGTGCAGAGTTTGCCAACATTCTAAGGGCAGAAAGCAGAACGCAGGTCTTTATCAACCATCACCCATACCAGAAAGGCCATGGGAGGCGATCAACATGGATTTCGTGTTGGGATTACCGAGGACACAAAGAGGACATGATTCCATCTTTGTGGTGGTTGACAGGATTTCAAATATGGCACATTTTATTCCGTGTCAGAAGACCAGTGATGCAACTCACATTGCAAATTTATTTTTCAAGGAGGTTGTTAGACTTCATGGACTACCCAGAAGCATTGTATCGGACAGGGATACAAAGTTCATTGGACATTTATGGAAGACACTCTAGAAGAAGATGGGAACTAACTTGATGTTTAGTTCAGCCTATCATCCTCAGACGGATGGGCAAATGGAGGTTGTAAATAGAAGTCTGGGAGACTTACTCATAAGCCTAGTGACAGAGCACCACAGCAGCTGGGAAAATGTGTTGCCACAGGCAGAATTTGCTTACAACGATTCGGTGAATTGAAGCACAGGAAAAATTCCATTTGAGATTGTATATGGCAGACAGCCAAGAGGAGTATCGGAGCTGAGGGATTCAAAGCAGATAATGACTCAGAGTGCAAGCGCTGAGGAATTCGCTGAAGACATGAGGGAACTTCACAGTAGGGTGAAGCAATGATTGATAGAATCGAACCAAGAATATAAGCGCAGAGCGGACTAGCATCGGAGACAACTTCAATTTGAGGTTGGGGATCTAGTTATGGCACATCTGAGGAAGGAAAGGTTCCCAAGGGGAACATACAACAAGCTGAAGATCAAGAAAATTGGGCCATGCAAAGTCCTGAAGAAGTTGGGAGAAAATGCTTATGAGATTGAATTGTCGGATGACATTGGAATATCTCCGACATTCAATGTCTCAGACTTATATCCCTATAAGACTGAGGAAGCAGGAGCTGGGAGTGATGAGAAGCCATAAATTCAGTGGCAGAAGTAGATGTCGACTGCAGAAAGGCCACAGATGGAGCGGATACTTGACAGAAGAGTCAACAAAAGAACCAGACGGAAGCAATACTTCGAGTATCTGGTGAATGGAAGAACCACCCAGTGGAGGATGCCAGCTGGGAGACAGAAGCAGTCATTCAAAAGCATGGACAGACCGTGCAGGAGCTCATGGACAGGAGCCCATGAAAGTTTTCAAGCCGAGGAGTATGATGCAGGAGCATCGCCAACTCAGCAAGCGAGCCAGCACATCAAGCGAAAGT
>SNQJ01S0048450.1:40833-53726 GCA_010110895.2 Picea sitchensis | reverse complement strand
TCATCTTGTACTTGAACATTTAAGTGGGGTAAAAGGAGGTTGCCCCCTTAAAGAGGCTTATTATCTAAAATTATCTCTTTTTCAAGGCGTTGAGTACTTTTTCTGAGGTTTTTCTATGCTATATTGATATTTGGTTCTTAACAAATTGAGACCAAGCCTAATATCGAGGAAATGGAAGATAGCAAGCTATAGGTGGAAAGCATCAGTCAACAAAATGTTAGAATGAAGAAAGAAATCCATGAGCTACAAAAACAATATTTATCTCTTCAAGCACAACATTCAAATCTAGAAAGGAAGTATCAAAAGTTGCAAAATAAAAATCAAAACACGATGCACAAATTTTCTAAAACAACTTTGTTTTCCCTATTTTAGTCATTGGATTTCGACCAACCTTCTGAATAATTGGTGGTGTATTTGTGAAAAATGAAAGAGGATTTTGTTGTGAACAATCCCATTAACAAAACCTATCTAATATTTTACACAGGTATCATTGTTTGGGAGAGTAGAAGAGACCTTTGAGGATATTTTTCCTGAAATTAGCCAAATACTCTCGTTTTCCTGTTTTTGTCATTGTCTTTGGGCACACCCTTCGAATAGATGGAAATTCATTTTTGAAAAATGAAAGAGGTTTTTTTGGGGAACAGTCCCATGCACAAAAATCTCTCTCAATTTTTACATAGATATCACGTTTTGGGAGAATCGAAGATACCTTTCAGGTCGTTTTTCCATAAATTTTCCAAATGCTTTGTTTTTTCTTGTTTTTGTCATTTTCTTTGGGCCTGCCTTCCGAACAGATGGAAATGAATTTTTGAAAACTGAAAGAGGTTTTTGCTGGAAATGGAACCATCCACAAAAAATCTCTCAATTTTTACATAGGTATCATGTTTTGAGAGAATCAAAGAGATATTTGAGGTTGCTTTTCCCATAAATTTGCCAAATTTTGGCTTAGTTTTTCGTAGTGTTTAAGGTTGGTTTCCAGTTTTTGTTGTACATGGGAATCCATGCAAAGTTGAAAACCCACAAAAAACTATGAAGAGGTATTTCTATGAGCTTGTTCTACTTCAACTATCAAAAAAACAGCTCTAGTTGCACTAATATGACTTTGTTTACGTCTAGTGAGAGGCATTGTTGCCACTTGTAATAAGTAGTTATCCTTTGATAAAAACAATAATTTTTGACGTCGAATTAAGGAGAATATTATGAAATGACACTACCACTCAATTAAAACAAATGTTTGCGGTTTGTAATTAAGTAGTAACAAATGAAGTTGTACCGAGAGAGTCTAATTGTGATGTAAAGATAAACTAAAAGTTTAGAGCTGAGAAAGGTGGTCAAATTCTCTTGGGGAAAAGGGATAAATAGATAGATTTTTAAATGTAAAAGGGTTCATTCTTTGGGAAACCAAGAACAAGGATTGTGGTTGGAACTTCAAGAAAACCTGTTTAAGTTTCTTACTTGGTGAATATAACTCTTGGTGATAGATTGTGTTTCTTTTTAAAATATCACATCTTTTCTTACCTTATTTGGATGCAAATTGGAAATGTGTATAATGTTTGTTTTGTTTTCCTTTCATCTATTGTTTCAATGAACTTTTCATTGTCATGCAACCTGATACAACTACTGCTTTAGTGAAAATTTTGTTATATTGCAACCTGTTTGGATAATTTGTATCTAGGTCCATTCTTTAGAGTTGGAAATTATTTAAAGTCTCAAATTTCATATAATAAGTAAATATTGGTCTGCTTGTTTGTATTTCTTTCATCCATATCCTCATATCTATGTTTTCTCACCATTATGCATGCCACCAAATAAAGGGAACCTTACACTGATTGTGTTAGATAGCCTAAGCTATCTCTCTACCCTTGAAAACCCATTCATCAGTTGACCAACCAACACATTTCATAAAAATCTAATCATTCCAAAACTTGAGGTGGCCTAGCTTTTCCCTTTAGCAGTCAGGTGCAGACATTAGGACCAATATATTCTTACATATTTTTGTGAGGAACATAGTAACGAAGCAATCTTTCTATGGGAGAATGACAACGATTAGATGTATTGTTTGATGGTGAACAAAAGCTAGACACACATAGTGACTACAATATTTGACCTGATGAATCCACAATCAAAATACTCCACTGGAGGATGAGCCAAGAAAATAGAAAATGAAAAGGTTGAAGGAAAAGACCAAGTATCAAGCCATTCGTTTTTTCAAAGAGCTCATATTTTTCTTCAACATTTCATTCATGTCTTTTCCTTTACGTGTGAAAATGATTATCTTATGCTTTGTTTACTTAGATGATTATAAGAATACAATGGTAAATCCATCCTTGAGAAGAGAAGATCTTCCTTATTGCATTATTGATATCAATCTCATTCCTTCATTTGAACCCACTAGAAATATTGTTGGTCATATCCAAACTTCTCCAGATTATGACCAGTCATGTAAGCCTGTGAATAATAAATATGGTTCACCACCTACTGAAATCATTGTTCTACCTTGTTATCAGCTTACTGAAATTCAGTCTAGGATCAAGAAGTATTACAAACCCCTGAAGTTGCCACTTATCTTCCATGTCTATCCTCCCAATTGTTTTCATTAGCTTCCTATGTTCAATGGAGAAGGCCATGTTGCAACTAACAAGGACCTGAAAGATTTTGAAAATTCCATTGATAATTTTCAAATTATGCATGAGGATGTAGTTATGAGGATATTGTACAAATATTTATTTGGAAATGAAACATTATGGTTTAGAAATCTGGAAGCTTTTTCCATTGGTTCATGGACTAATTTTCATGCTGCATTTTCTAAATATTGGGGTGAAAAAAAATATTTTGATCAGTACTTGATTGAATTAAATACTTTAAAGAGGAAGGAGGATGAATCTCTTACCATGTTCAATGGGAGGTTTCACAGTTTTTCTTACAATATGCCTAAGGATATTCAACCTTCTAAAATTGTTGCCATGTTGTATTATATAAAATATCAACACCCTAATCTTGTTTTTATCTCAGAGAAAGGAGATCCTCATCACTAAGCCAGTTATTTTTTGATGCTAGATAGATTGAGGAGAATTTTCAAGCCTGTGACAGACTTCGAGATAAAGAAAAGGATGAATAATATGAACATCATAGATCAGATTTGGGTTTACATTCTTTTCAGTATTGTGATCCATCATTTTCATATTTTAATTTTCCTCTAGATATTAAAACTACTGAGTCATATTTTTATACTATCCAAGATTTAGGGAATTTATCCCAGCAATTTGATTCTCCATGTTCATTAGAAAAAGTTTCTAGTTACATACAGAAGGATGATTATGCTTTAAATTTTCTTAGAGATTTTCAAGAAGCTAATTTTGCAGAAGGTAATGATCATATCATGGAAGAAGAATTTGTTATTCCAAAACACCTTGTTGCTCATATAACTGATCAGAAATCATTGTTTTCTTATGATGATAAAATTGATAAGGAGTGTCAACGGTTTCTAGGACATCTTATTGCTCCTAATTGCTATGATTTATTTAGTATTTATGATATGTCTTTAGATGAGAAAGAGTATAAAAGTGTTGTTAACGTTGTAGATTTAACACATGAACAATTTGACCAACTGTTTCATGATGACATCTGATCCATTGTGCATGAAGAATTAGATTCTACTTATGGTAGTTGTGGCTCCAAATTACAACTTGGTTTCGAGAAGCAAAGTTTTATATCAGCATGGAGTAGACATAATAGCAACAAATTAGTATATGATTGTTATAACGTATAACTTTAAAGGGGCATTAAATATTTTTATCAAGAGCATATTTCATTTCAAGACCACAAGATCCATGGAGATAGTTTGTAGTCTTTTCCTATTTCACTTGTATATTTGTAGAAGGAATATGTTTGCATCAAAAATGGATCAGTGAAAGATGAGGATATTCCATTATAGTTCATCTATTTTTCACAACAAGAAAAGGTAGTGGTTGGATATTTTTATGATCCAATAGTTGATTGCATGGATTTATTTTTTTCAAAGCTACCAAATGTTGCAAATTTCACTTTAACATCCATTTGCAGTTATGAGTATAGATTGAATATGGAATTTTTGTTGCACCTATTCTGTTCTTTCCACATTTTCATACAATAAGGTATGTCAATCAACAAATTGCTTGAATGGTTACTATGGAAATCTGCTTATACCTGAGTAGAAAGTTTCAACAAATTAGAATAGGAGAATAAGCTCATTTTTCTGAGAATTTGGTTTCCAGTAGTTTAGTGTGAATAAAAGAATCGATATCCCAATAAAGGCACTAGGGTAAAGCTGTAGATATGATTTTCAGTTGAAATAAGATAGGTAATAGGGTTGGTAAACAAAGTAAAGTGATTGGTGGAAGGTGAGAAGAAATAAAGAAGTAAGGAACACAATATGTTATTCTTAGCACCTCGCGAGGAAGTGTTATCCCCAGTTGGATTCGATGTTAAATCCTAGGTTTGTACCTCTTCCTCATATTCCTCCAACATCCCATCCATCTGCCAACCTAATTTCTACTTAGTTTATCTTCAATGCTGTGTTGGGTCATTGTAATTTGTTTTTATCTTCCTTTTTTGTTTTTCATCATTTCCTTGCTCTTTATAAGGTTAATACAAGACATGATTTCAATTAAATAAAACACATCACCATGGTTATGTCACTATTGGGTTGAAAATAGGTGAATTAAGGCATTTTGATGCAAATATACATTGATTGCAATAATGCCCCTATTCTTGCAAACATCAGAAAACAGGTAGTTTTACAAGTTTTAACATTCATAAAATATTTAAAAGTTTGAATTAAGGTGTGTTGGCACCTCGCATGCATTTGCATCTCTTTGTGCACTCAAGATTGTACGTGATTCCACCATTTTAACCATCATTACAAACTTCGTTCTAATGATCATATATGTTTGTTCCTCAAGTTATTATTATTGCAGGGTTGTGTGTGTGGTTATTATTGTAGATGGTAATTAAACCCGAAACAACGCATACATGTGATCACCACTCTCCATAGAAGTAGAAGTGGCAAGTTTAATGTTAGGAATTATATCAAGAGCGGAGAAAGGTAGGCCAACTCACGAGTCCAATCATCCCCTGGAACTTGTGAAGTTGAAACTATTCCCACTACTATGAAGATAGACAAGGCCCCCAAATCAAAGACAACCAAACATCAGAGGAAGAGGTGAATTATCTCGTAATAGTTGCAAGGAAATATGTGTCATCTCACACAAGCATTGAATAATCTCCCAAGGAAAAACACAACAAAAAGAGGGACGGAAGCCAAGTCCCATTAATGCCAATCAAACCTAATAGAAAGACCAGGTAGAAACGTAGCAAAGGAGAGACCTCAGGGGTCAAACCTTTTGTCCTAGAAACAAAGTACATTGTTTATGCACAACTAGAGAAAAAATTGGTGGACAGTAGTCCAAACCTGAGAATGATTTTTGTAAATGTGTTGAACTTGCATAGAAGAAATCTATCTACCAAATGACACACAGAATTTGTAGAGAAAATATGACAAAAGAGAAGCAGGAGAGAAAGAATGGAAGAATTATCATTAACCAAATGAATGAATGATAATTTACACATGATATACTATGTATAACTCAACTAATGTGCACTGGAGGAGAAGCCAATGTGTCATAGTGGTGGTCTAGAGTGATCTAGACACACACCAATAGTTCCAGGAGTAAACTCCCACCTAGTATAGTCTCTCAGACAATTGTGTGAGTGAACTGCCACCTAGTCTGAGTTAACTAGTCTCTTAGTCTTTAGATAATTGATTGAAACAGAGTGAATTGACAAGGATATCAGGGAATCATGAGTAATGTGCTAGTCTAGTGATAATCCCAAGGATAATGCACATTAGCTGGTGATGATCCCAATGTGGCATCTAAACTTCTCTCAAATGATCAAACTGAAGTGTGAAATGAAGAGAATATTATCCTAGAAGAATATTCTCCCTAAAGTATAGGAGACTCAATAATGACTAATAAACATAGGGGGAACCTTAGGAAAAATAAATCATAGATGTGTGTGAAGTATCTCCAACACCCCCCCTGAACATCACTATGGTGAAAATAAAGAATGGGTCCCGGCAACGAGGCCATGTTAGGTACCCAACTACAAAATATACCCTTAAATAAAAGAGGACAGAGGGAAAACCTCATGGGAAAAATCCCCCCTCAAAGTACAATGTATGTAAAAAGAAGAACTAACAGTTGCTAGGAAATTGTGTCCTTCACTCCAAGATGACTACGCAGAGAATGGAACTTATGCTCATTGAGGGTCTTGGTGAAGATGTCTGTAATCTATTCAATTGAAGGACAAAACTGCAGGTCGATGTGCTTCATTCGCTGCCTCTAAACTGGATCCTTGTAGAACTTTAGAGTGCTCTGGTTGTCACACCAAATGATGATCAATTGATGAAATTGAATGCCCAAATCAGTGAGAAAATGTTGTAGCCACATAGCCTAAATGGTTATGTTAACTACCTCTCTGTACTCTGCCTCAACTAAATATAGAGCAATAGCAGCATGCTTCTTGATCGAAAAATAGATAGGACTGGAACCAAGACTAAGTGAGTAACCAGATGTGGACTTGCGATCAATGTTATNAAACTGCAGGTCGATGTGCTTCATTCGCTGCCTCTAAACTGGATCCTTGTAGAACTTTAGAGTGCTCTGGTTGTCACACAAAATGATGATCAATTGATGAAATTGAATGCCCAAATCAGTGAGAAAATGTTGTAGCCACATAGACTAAATGGTTATGTTAACTACCTCTCTGTACTCTGCCTCAACTAAATATAGAGCAATAGCAGCATGCTTCTTGATCGAAAAATAGATAGGACTGGAACCAAGACTAAGTGAGTAACCAGATGTGGACTTGCGATCAATGTTATCGCCAACCCAATCAGAATCTGTGAACCTGATGAGGTCCAATGTAGAGTCTTTTGCATAGTGAATCCCAAAGGTTATGATGCCCTGTACATATCAAAGGATATGCTTTGCAACCTTCCAATCTAGTTCATGCGGCTCATGCAAGAACCTGCAGAATGATCCAACTACATAGGAGAGGTATGTTATGGAGATTGTGAGATACAACAATCTCTTTGTTGACTCTTGAATCCATAAGGACCGAAACGACAACCTCATGAGGTCATTTGTAACACCCTGTTTCCCCCAGATTGTAAATATAACTGGATTGGCCAAGGACTATGGCAAACTCATAAGTATGAATATGTGATGTAAACGAACTTGCAGGAAGAGGTCAATGAATGTGAATAACATTTTGAATTTATTACAGGATTGTTGAGAGGGGATGTGCAGAAAAGAGACCACGATGGCGGTGGAAGGCACATGAAAAGGTGGCATTAACTTCCACCCTGAATGAATACCATATTTGGACTCCACTGGCCCGGAGAACCAAAGAGGCTCGCTGGCCCCCAAAATTTAATGTCTCACAGGCTAGTAGGCGGGCGACTTGATGAGGGATGGGATGGTGAACCACCCATCCGTAGAGCCATCAGGCCTGATCGGCGCGAGGGTAATCGTGCCACATGCAACCTCGTGAGAGGATAAGGCATATGGCATATGCGATGGAAGGGGGGGTAGACACAAGGGGAACTCTGGCAGTTTTTACGCAGAGTGAGTGATAGCAGAGAGGAAGGATTGAAACCTTCGCTCCTGGTCACTGGCAGACAGAGAGAGACGCAGTCTCAGAGCATCGTGGTCTCAGCTCGGGGGTGTCTAATGGTAAATCCGTTGGGATTCGCTGAGCCTACGGTTGGGTGGAAACGAGCACCCCTCTCAGTAGTTGCACCCATTTCTAAAGTCATTTCTGATAAGTGTTTTGTTCATATTGCATCTTGAAATTCATATGCTGACACATGTGCTCATAGAACTGTGTAATTATGAATGATGTCTGTGTAAGAATATCTATGCAGTGTTTGATAAGAATGAATAGATATATGCTCACAACAGAGGAAACCACGCATGATGTGCAGTGATAAAGTAATTTTATTTATGCCTACACTGAGCTAAGTTAGGTTCCCAGCTCGTTCTCGGGAAGTTGCTTTCCCTTTGTCTATTTCTAGGAATGCCCTGGACTAGATCTCTTCACAGAGATTCCCTTCTTAGAAAGGCTTACCAAGAACCTGGAAAAAGGACTTGAATGTACAAGTCTTAGCGACCCTGCATGAAGAGGAATGACCCTCTTAAAAATCCTGAAGTACCATCGTAGGGATAAGTATTGATCAACGGATGAAATCCTGTCGGGGAACCTGCGGTCATTCACGATCGTTAAATCGAAGAAATGAACGAGGGCATTAATTGCCTTAACCCATTTTCCTCTATCTTAGTGGATAGTGAGGAAATCCGAATCATAGACCATCAAGCTCCATGAGAACATCTGGACCGTTGGCCTTTCCACGTCCAAAGAACTGTAGGAAAAGGTGCAGCATCGGGATCAATCCGAACCTCCAGATCTTAGTAAGGAAACCCGACAGCTGTTAGATCTATAGGGAGATAGACGAGGGTTAAGCCTCGTGAAGAGGGGCAAAAAGGATTAGAGTCGTCCATCCAAAGAGGACAGGTGGCAGAGATCCAGGGATCTCGTGAACTCGGAGGTTCGCGGGGTGGGAGTCCAAAGGTTGGATGCTCCAAGTCATGAATGGCGAAGTCAGGAGAGGATCAGAACTGTCCATCTGAGGAGGATAGGTGGCAGAGATCCAGAGATCTCGTGAACTCGGAGGTTCACAGGGTAAGGGTCCAAGCATTTGGTGCTCCAAGTCGCGAGACGCCAGGAGCGAGAAAGAAGGGTAGCCATTGTATCTAGGTCACAAAAGAACCATCATATCTAAACGTAGGATCATGTATCAGGGTTTCGTAGGTTGAAGCCCTTGATCTTGGCAATAGAAGTTGAGAAGTCTCAAAGTGCGATATTCTGAAGATATCAAAACCGCCCATTATTTGGGACGCGTGTCAGGAGATCCCGAGGAGTCGGGGATCGAAGAATCGAAGTTTTCGAAGGCGTGAAACGCTTACATGTTGGGATCGTGATCCGCGATATCCCGGCAAGATCAGGACCGTCTGTTGGAAGAGGAAACGCGGCGGAGATCAAGCGCCATCGGCGTTTGGCACATCGGGAAATCGACATTTCCAGGGACAAGAGGACGGGGAAGTCCCAGGTGAAAACCCCGACATAATCTGAGCCATCCGTTCAGAGGGACAGGTGTCAAAGATCTGACGAGAGTTGGAAAATTGGGGAATCGGCATTCCTGAGGTCGAAGGAACCAGGACATCGAAAGTCCCGAAACCCCGAGAGATAATCGGGACTGCCCAATTAAGAAGGACGCGTGGAAATCATCAGTGCCCTTGGGAAAAACCCTGATGAAAGGATATGACTGTTGTCATATAGAGGGAGGTCGTATGGACCAAAAGGTCTAGTCCATGGGACTAGCGGAAGCTGACGTCATATCGGGATATCGGGGATTCCGAGGACCAAATGTTTACGTATTTCAATGTTGTGATATTCGAAACCCCGATGGATGGGAGAGATTATTTCGGAGGATCTCTGAGTCTGTACTGACCGTTAGATGTGGAAACAAGACATCAACTTAAGCCAAGATGTGAATATGCTTTAGGATAAGCAGCGAGCAGATCTGGATGGCCAGAGTCCACGCGTCCAGATCTATGACTGAGGTTCCATTCCGAAGCCCCCTCACTGTTCTGCCTTTAGCGGTAGGGGGGGGGTCTGGAATTGGATGCGCAATTCTCTAATGGCTGAGATTAAATCCTCATGATCAACGACGCTCAGGTGGATTCCAGACACACCTTGCCATTCTATCTTTAGTGGGGGGGGCGGGGGGGGGTCCGGAATAGTGTGGCATGTGAAGTGGGACCCCTCCCTGTTGTGATGTCCACCATGTCGCGTTTCCCTCTTGCCACCTGTATTACACCTAAACGCGCGACGGGGTTTGTCCCCATTGGCGGTTCTCTACCCTGGTTGAGGTTTATTCCTATTGGCCATTCGCGGACCTCATGGGAATTCATCCCTGTGAGATGCATGTTAGCCCTGGCGGGCTTCGGTGTTTGGAGAGTCTAATGTTTGGACGTTGCCGAGGCGTGAAATCCAAATAGGCACTACGTTCAAATTGGACCATGGTCACGACCTATGATCGCATGAGAATGGAGAAGAAGAAAGAAAGAGCCAGTTTGAGTTGGCTCTCCAGGGTTATTTAAGGGCTCGAGTCCGACGGAGGACCGGAAAAATTTGAAATAGGTAGTGGGTATGTTACAAAGTGGTATCAAAGCATGGTTACAACACTCGGCTTGATTGGGCTCATGCACCAGTCACGCATAAACCTTGTTCAAAACACTCATGTGAGGAGTAAACCCCTGACTTAACTATCTTATCCAGGATTAAAAACTTGGAATATAAAAACCCGACTGTGTGTTCATGTGACAGAGTTATGAAATTATGCGCAAATTATAATATGAATTTAACTCTTGACTAATAACCAGCGTTTGTATTTTCACTCAAGCGGACGATCAACAACGGGAATCTACAGACGCAGAGCATGGTGACTCACCAAGAGGTGGGAGAAGGCTCCCACAACAGAGACGAAGAGTCTGATGAAAGAAGAGCAATAGGAACCCCTCCAGACCTAGCTAATACTGTGAGGAGTCTCATGGTCGAATTTCAAAGCTACAAGGCCGATAATGAAAGGATGATGAAAGAACAAGAAAACAAAACCAAAATTAATGAAGTTCTACTACAGATCTTATCTGACCTACAGCGACAAATGCAGCATGAACTTGAGATGCAGAATCGTGGTCCTATCAGTGATCACACTGAGAGAAGAACATCCAGAAAGGCCCGCCCCATAGGTAAAGGACCAGTGCCAGACGATTCCACTGAGAAGGAAGCTGGCGATTCGGAAGGCTCTTCCAGTAGCAGGACCAGTCCCCATTCTCAAAAGAAACAGAAGAAGCAAAAGACTTCTAAGAGTCATAAATTTGAGGAATTCAAAAAGGCCAAACCTCCCTCCTTCAATGGCGAGATAAATAAGGGAGAGGAAGTTGAGGCTTGGCTACTTGGACTGAAGAAATATTTCAGAGTCCATGATTTCTCAGAGAACTTGAAGGCCGGAGTGGCTACTTTCAATCTGAATGGAAAGGCTTCCATCTGGTGGGAAGACCTTAATAATATGAAAGGGGTCCGCGAGGAGGACCTGTCTTGGAAACGATTCGAGAAGTACTTCTAGAAGAAGTATTTGTCGAAAAGGTATTTCAACGAGAAGGCTAAAGAGTTTTATGAACTCAAACTAGGACAACTTACTATGGAGGAGTATGTCAACAAATTTCTTGACTTACTGAGGTATGTACCCTACCTCAAAGAAGAGAAAGCGAAGGCACAACGCTTTATCAATGGGCTACCCAAGGAATACCGGAACCGAATTGAATTTGACAAGCCAAAGACCCTAGAAGACACTATAAGAAAGGCAACATATTTTCATGAACAATATGGACATCGAGTAGAGTCTCGTGGAGACTGGAAACAAAAGAGTGGCTCGAAATTTCAGAAGAAAGGGAGCAAATCCCCGGGATTGAAAAACTACAAGAAGAACCACAAAATGAACTTTCCAACCCAAAGTGTACTCCAACAGAACTTTCCCTCGGCGGACGGAAATAAAACTTCTGGACCTATACCAGTAAAGACTGATAACCCAAAGAGAAAACCTTTGGAATGTTGGGATTGCAGAGGAGATCATCTCTGGAGAGACTGTCCACTCCGACGACAGAACAGTCGGAAAATTTATAACATGCAGGAAGCTACCACGGTCAATGATGTGGCAAGGAGTGTGCTGCAGATCTATGCATCCTTGGATAATAACCAAGCTGACCACCAAGCTTCAGTGGTGGAAATAGAAGGTATGATCTTCAACCATCTGGTATCTATTTTGATTGACCCTGGTTAAAATTTGAGTTATATATCCCCTAGAACCATTGATAAGTGCAATCTACAGCCACATAAGCAACCTAAACCATGGTTGGTACAGTTAGCCACTGGCACCAAAAGAAAGGTGGTAGAGGCCATACCAGCCTGCCAATTAATGTTGAGTGAATCCCCCACCCAAGCAACCCTTAACGTATTACCCCTGGGATCATACGATCTATTGATTGGTATGGACTGGCTAGCCGCCCATAAAGCCAAACTGGACTGTTACTATAAAACCTTAGAGTGTGTGAATGAAGAAGGAAAAAGGATAACCCTTCAAGGGATCCGAAAACTGGTCTCGGTGAGACAAATATCAGCATTGCAAATGAGGAAGTATTGCCGAAAGGGATGTCCCCTATATGCAATACAGGTGTTGAAAACAACCGAAGGTGCAGACCCAAGACCTAATGATCACCCTATCCTAAGAGAATACCGAGATGTGTTTCCAGAGGAGATACCGGGGCTACCTACGAGAAGAGACATTGACTTCTCAATAGAACTTGCACCAAGAGTGGTGCCGGTGTCTAGAACACCCTATCGGATGAGCACACCTGAGTTAGTAGAACTCAAGTTGCAATTGAAAGAAATGATGGATAAGGGTTATATTCGACCCAGCGTGTCCCCATGGGGAGCACCAATCCTGTTTGTGAAAAATAAGGATGGCACCCTTAGACTGTGTATAGACTACAAACAACTTAATAAAGTAACCATAAAGAACAAATACCCCTTGCCCAGGATCGATGATCTATTCGATCAATTGGGAGGTGCATCTGTTTTCTCAAAAATTGACTTGAGGTCAGGATACCATCAAGTCCGAATCAAGGGTGAAGACATCCATAAGACTGCTTTCCAGACACGGTATGGTCATTATG
>SNQJ01S0048450.1:22404-39219 GCA_010110895.2 Picea sitchensis | reverse complement strand
GGGGGGGTCCGGAATAGTGTGGTGTGTGAAGTGGGGCCCCTCCCTGTCGTGACGTCCACTATGTCGCGTTTCCCTCTCGCCACCTGTATTACACCTAAACGTGCGATGGGATTTGTCCCCATTGGTGGTTCTCTACCCCAGTTGAGGTTTATTTCTATTGGCCATTCACGGACCTCGTGGGAATTCATCCCTATGAGACGCGCGTTAGCCCTGGTGGGCTTCGGTGGTTGCAGAGTCTAATGTTTGGACGTTGCCGAGGCGCGAAATCCAAATAGGCACTACGTTCAAATTGGACCATGGTCACGACCTGCAATCGCATGAGAATGGAGAAGGAGAAAGAAAGAGCCAGTTTGAGTTGGGTCTCCAGGTTTATTTAAGGGCTCGAGTCCGACGGAGGACCGGAAAATTTTGAAATATGTAGTGGGTATGTTACATCATTAGTCCCCCTTCATTTTTAGACAGGTGGTTCTCCTCTTTGGCTAAAAGATATATATTTGAATATCTTGGAGTAGGCAGAGTGTTAGACAACAAACCNGAGAAAGAAAGAGCCAGTTTGAGTTGGGTCTCCAGGTTTATTTAAGGGCTCGAGTCCGACGGAGGACCGGAAAAATTTGAAATATGTAGTGGGTATGTTACATCATTAGTCCCCCTTCATTTTTAGACAGGTGGTTCTCCTCTTTGGCTAAAAGATATATATTTGAATATCTTGGAGTAGGCAGAGTGTTAGACAACAAACCCCAAATATTTATTTCTTGGATTTATATGAGAATGGTTCTTCAATAACCCAATACAATCTTTATATGCAACAAAATTCTTTTAATCAAAAAAGATTGGAGGGCTTCAACATCAGAATTAAATTGTGATCAGCATCACACACAATCTTCTTAACAATATATAAATACATCCATATCTTGTTCATAGGAGAGAATGATTTGATCATCTCAAATAATTTTAACAAAGTACTGCAATCAAGATCAAGAACACTTAACAACTTAGCCTCATTCCCAACTCTGGGATTCAAGCATAAAACTATGAGAAATGGTGTAGAAGAATATAATAAAACAAAAATGGAGAAGATTTTTAATGATTTCTTTCCTTTTATAAGAAGCTTGATTGTGTATCCATGGTTGTACCTTCTTCTTCCTATTATATTCCTCCCTTCCCCTTTGACAATATTGAATATCCGCCCCTTGATGAAGCCTCTCTTCCCTTTTTAAGAATAGATTTTCTAACTACTTGAGTAGTTAGGGTTTCTCCCTTCTAGAAATTCTCGTACAAGTTACTTCTTGAAACTTTCCATTTAATAAATGTCTCATTAATTCCTCATTAATTAATTCACATCATTAATACAAGTATATTGAAATTGGGTCCCTCTCCTTTTTTAATAAAAAAAATTTAATTAAACTTTTATTTTTTTAAATTTATTAATTTTCCATCAAAAGAGGACGATTGTAATTTAATTTTATGGAAGTGAAAACTAAATTTTTATCCATTAAAACCACTTCTTATGTTCTCTTAATAATCTTATCTTTCCAACTATATAATTTTTTCCCAATTCCGTCGCCCGGATCTCAAGATATGAGCTCGTGAAGTTGAGTTGTCATGCAAACTCATTAATAATGTAGTTTACAGATATTTTAATTTTTGAGAAACAATTATCACGTTTAAACATTCTAAACCTGTACCAACATCTTCTACGTCGAAATACCTTTCCAATGGTATATATTTTGCATTATTCCGACACTCGGAGCTCAATTTATGGCCTCCGCAAGATCAACACTCAGCCACCGTCAACGAAAGTTGATGGGGAAATCTCAGCCCTTGGATTGATTTTCATGCTTCCCTTCATAAAATTCGACTTTTTGGTTTACAATTCTATCCCACATTCATTGATATATTATATTCTTCATGATATATAATAATAATTGTTTGATAACTTAGAAAGAAACATGAGAAGGGAGAAAATTATGGAGCTTGGAGGATTTGACCCTTGGAAAATTGTCGAATAAAATAATAATTTTGGAATCCCGTTGTCATCTATTTCATGCCCACTCATTGATGAATCATCCATTCATACACTTCCATGTTTATTTTTAAAAACTTTCCACGTGTCTCTAATAATAATATTCCACGTGTATCCCTCCACGAGTTGTCATGTGTCACAATTCCATGCTTCCATGTGGAATGTTCTTATTAGTTCATGGTTTAAATGGGGGAAAATTTGGAATAATGGTTAAGTATGGGAAATCAGGAGGAAGGGTAAGTGAAGGGAAAATTGTAGGTAGCAGAAGTTGAGGGGGTAGTTTTTTGGTTGCGGGGATAGGTTGGCGGGTTGGGGAGTGAGGTGATTAAGGGAGTGAGGGATGATCGACGTTCATGAACCCAATGAGGATTGTGAAATGTATATGATGGAAGTGAGGGAGGATAAATTTAGGTAGAGGGAGAAGGGGTGAGGAAGTGTAAGGAGGTGAGGGGATGTATGAGTTTACCAACCCATGAACCCGTGATTTCTGAAAAATGACTAAGTATGGAGAGAGAGAGATGTTGAGTCAAAATTCTAAGTATGGTAGCATTGTAATATAGGAGAGGAGAGGCGAACATGATACTTAAAAATATTCTTCAAAATCGGACCTCTTGACAAGATCTTGAGTAACTTAGGAATACGGAAACATATTTCTGATCCAAAAAAGCATGGTGAAGCTGAGACAGAGGGATGCAGAGTGAACTTATAAAAGTCAAAAATGTCTTCTTTTGATATCAAGGAATTTTATGAATCTAAGAACAAGAAAATAAAAAAAACCATATTGTGGTGAACAACTAGCTCCAACTGCGGGACAGTGACCCCCTGTGGGTTGTTGAGAACACCAAAATCTCAAGACCAGTTGCCTTCTCCATTGGGCTATGTATTCATCTTCAAAATAAATTATTGTAACTATTTTTATTCAGTGGAGTTATCTTCAAACTTCAATATAAATACTACCTTATTATGAAAAATTGAATTGAAGAAACAAAGTATGTACATACATTATCTACATACCTTGACTTACTTGAAAGAAAGGGGCACCTTAGGTGTAGGCAGATTTCCAATATAGCCATTCAAGCATTGATCTGATTTGTGGAATGAAATCCAAAATTCTGAGATAAGTTGGGACTTGTACCAATGATTCAGGGGCACTCTAAATATGTATTGGAGAAAAATTATACCAAGTATGGTGAATATTTGATTGCATTGTTTGACCAACAATGCTCTAGAACCATAGTTCAATAAAATCAATTCTTGGCTGAGGCATTTTTGACATAACAATGCATTCATCCTTTTATTTATTTACAACCACTTCCATGGTTCTTGATTCATCAAAAATATCTTGAAAATATTCTTCTTTCTTGTAAAGGTAATCTTGTTCATCATTCTTTTCAATATTCATTTCTTCCATAAATTATTCTTACTGCAAGTTCTCTTGTGATGTTTCATCATTTATCACAAGGTTGAAATCTTCTTGTGTATTTGGTGGAGGCTCCTCAATTTCATTCTCAAATTTTCTACTTGAAATATATTCTTATGGAGTATATAGGAGGCTGAAATTTTCTTCTTCTAATTTGGAATTTTCATCTTCATCTTCAACAACATGACTTGACTTAAAAATTTCATCCACTCTTTTATTAGATTCTTCTTCAAAATTGGTCATTTTGCTATCTTTCTTCCACATGGGAGAGGATGGGTGGGCAACAACATTTAAAACATCAACAAAAACATATGAATTCACTTTTGGGATGAACTTCTCTGCAAATGAATCTTCTAACACATCCCAACTACTAATAGAGTTAGGCATTAACGCACTATACCATTCAAGAGCATCCTCTCGTAGAGTTTGTAGGAATAATCTACATGGAACATTGTCTTCAGTGAGGTTGAAATCATAACATGTACCTTTAAAATTAATCAAGTGTTTATTTGTATCTTCTGAAGGATCCCCAAAGAATTTAGAAAAAATTTCAATAGGAATATTATGCATTTGAAAGTCTTTTCTGGTAGATTTAAAGGGGTATTATGAAACCGCCTCCTTCTTTGAGTATTTCTCTCTTTTTCTAATTCTTTCAAAGTCA
This sequence comes from Picea sitchensis, assembly GCA_010110895.2. Classification (NCBI taxonomy): domain Eukaryota; kingdom Viridiplantae; phylum Streptophyta; class Pinopsida; order Pinales; family Pinaceae; genus Picea; species Picea sitchensis. Next base: position 35,115 of record SNQJ01S0048450.1, on the reverse strand, counting down.
TTGATGGGATTGGTGAAGAATATAAAGAAGCATTATGACATGAATGAAACACTTCATTTTGAAGTTTTTCAATGGAGTATCTAGGGAGTTCATTCTCCCTAATCATTGGTGCTTCTCGTTTCTTTTTTAAATTACAAAAAAGATGAGCCATGCTTAAAATAAGCAACAATTTTCTTGAATCATATTCTCAAAACTTTGAGCCATGTATATTTTTGGTTCCTCAAATATCTTGAAAATAAATCGCTCCTCAGTATGGTCGCCAAAAATGTTGACGCTTGAATCCTTCAGTACTGAAACGACAACCTCATGAGGTCATTAGTCCCCCTTCATTTTTAGAGAGGTGGTTCTCCTCTTTGGCTAAAAGATATATCTTTGAATATATTGGAGTAGGGAGAGTTCTAGACAACAAATCCCAAATATTTATTTCTTGGATTTATATGAGAATGGTTCCTCAATAACCCAATATGATCTTTATATGCAAAAAAAATATTTTAATCCGAAAATATTGAAGGAGGGATTCAACATCAGAATTAAATTGTGATCAGCATCACACACAATCTTCTTAATAATATATAAATGCATCCATATCTTCTTCATAGGAGAGAATGATTTGATCATCTCAAATAATTTTAACAGAGTATTGCAATCAAGATCAAAAGAGAATTTTATAGGTCAACCTCAAATACTTTGTATTCAAAATTCTAGGTTATAAAGAACAGTCAAGATCAACCCCGGAAAAATTCTTTGTGGAGTTCTATTCATGAAAGATGTTATTCATTAAAAAATCTTTGACAGCCATATATCTGGTTGCAAATACTCCATGATCATATAATAAAATATCTTATAATAATATAAGAATAACACTCAACAACTCATCCTCATGCCCATCTATGAGATTCAAGCATAAAATATGAGAAATGGTGTAGAAGAATATAATAAAAAAAAATGGAGAAGATGGAGATTTCTTCCTTTTGATTAGAATCTTGATTGTGTATCCATGGTCATACCTTATTATTCCTATGATATTCTTCCTTACCCCTTTGACAGTACTAAATATTGGCCCCTTGATGAAGCCTCTCTTCCCTTTTTAAGAAGAAATTTTCTAACTACTTCAGTAGTTAGGGTTTCTCCCTTCTAGAAATTCTCGTACAAGTTACTTGTTTAAACATTCCCTTTAATCAATGTTCCATTAATTACTCATTAATTAATTCACATCATTAATACAAGTATATTGAAAGTGGGTCCCTCTCCTTTTTTAATAAAAGTTTTTTAATCGAACTTTTATTTTTAAAAATTTGATTAATTTTCCATCAAAAGAGGATAACTATAATTTACTTTTATGGAAGTGAAAACCAACCTTTTATCCATTAAAACCACTTCTTATGTTCTCTTCATCATCTTGTCTTTCCAATTATATAATTTGTTCCAAAATCCATCGCCTAGATCTCAAGATATGAGCTAGTGAAATTGAGTTGTCATGCAGGCCCATTAAGAATGCATCTAACTGATATTTTAATTTTTGAGAAACATTTATCAACTTTCAACATTTGAACCCTATAAAAACATATTCTACGTTGAAATTCCTTTCCAACGATATAAATTTTGCATTATTTTGACACCCGAAGCTCAAGTTATGGCCTCCGCAAGATCAACACTCAGCCACCGCCGATCAAAGTTGATGGCCAAATCTCAGCCCTTGGATTGATTTTCGTGCTTCCCTTCATAAAATTCAAATTTTTGGTTTAAAAGTCTATCCCACGTGCATTGAGATATTATATTCTTCATGATATATAATACTAAGTGTTTGATAACTTAGCAAGAAACACGAGAAGGGAGAAAATTATGGAGCTTGGAGGATTCAACCCTTGGAAAATTGCCGAATACAATAATAATTTTGGAATCTCGTTGTCGTCCATATCATGCCCAGTCATTGATGAATCAACCATTCATATACTTACATGTGTCTTTTTAATAACTCTCCACGTGTCTCTTATAATAATATTCCATGTGTCTCCCTCCATAGGTTGTCATGTGTCACAATTCCATGCTTCCATGTGGAATGTTCATATTGGTTCATGGTTTAAATGGGGAAAAAATTGGAATAATGGTTAGGTATGGGAAATCAGACGGAAGGGTAAGTGAAGGGAAAATTGTAGGTAGCTAAATTCAATGGGGTAGTTTGTAAGTTGTTGGGATGGGATGGAGGGTTGGGGATTGAGGTGAGTAAGGGAGTGAGGGATGATCGGCATCTGCGAACCCGATGAGGATTTTGAAAGGAGTCTACCATAATAAAGTCTGACTTCTGATAGGGAAGGAGTCGAGGTAGACTTACAGTCTGTCATGTGAAATATCTCAAAGATATCCCATGCATACTTGGCCTAAGAGAGTTTTATGCCTAATAGATCCTGACTAATCTCGAGTCCAAGGAAGAAATGTAGCGGACCCATGTCTGTCATCAAGAACATATCATGCAGAATCCTCTTAACTGTGGCAATTTTTGAAGTCAAGCAACCAATGATCAACAAATCATCAGCATATAGAACTAGGAGTAGAAGTGAATTAGCCGTCCTGATCATGTAAACATTTGGGTCTGAATTACAACATACAAAGTTATGTGATAGTAGGTAGGAGTCCATCTTGGCATACCATGCCCTCAAGGCCTTCTTGAGGCCATAAAGTGATTTCTTCATTCGACAGACGAAAGATGAATCTTATATAAATCCCTGGGGCTATTCCATATAGATCTCCTCATAGAGATTTTTGTGAACAAATGCATTTTTCATGTCTGTCTAATGGAATTCTCATCCTTTGGCTACCGCAATGGAAAGTGTCAAACCTATGGAGTCCATATTCGCTACTTGAGAAAAGGTGTCATCATAGACAATACAATGCACCTGGTGAAATCCTTTGGCAACTAGCATGGATTCGTATCTGCTAACCTATCCATCCGCTGCACTCTTGGTCCTGTAGACCCATCTGCACCTGAAAATTTTCCTTCTTGAAGGAAGGGGAACTAGATCCCAAGTTTGGTTCTCGAGGAGGGTGTTGTATTCCTCCTGCATTGTGGATTCCCAAAAGGGATTTCCAACAGAGTCACCATAGGACTGTAGATCTGAAGACTAAACAAAGATTAGATTCTTGTTTTTCATTGGTTCAGTGGTAGTGAGTGCAAGAGAAGGATCCTCGAAATCAGATCGATTCCTCCTAGCATCAGTTGGATCCCCAACAATATCTCCTACATCCTGAAGAGTAATCTTGGCGCACTTGGGCCTATGCTCTGGCTCTGCATCTGCATATACATGCACTAACTCTGCATCTAACTATACTGACTCTGTATATAGATCATCTTAATCCTCTAAATCAGAACTCTCATCAGAAGAAGAGTCAGCATGTGGATGCTCATCATCTTTGACAAGTGGACGAACAAAAGTGTCTTCATGTGGCTGTTGAGGTACATGCGAGACACTTTCCTCGAATTGGACACTTTGCTCAATGATGATCTGGTCTGAGGAAATATCAATGATTCTTTATCCCTTCACATCGTCAGGGTATCCAACAAGGATACACTATGTGTTATGTGGATCAAGTGCCTGCCTCTTCTCAGAGGAAATCCTGGCCCATCCATGTGAACCAAAAATATGGAAGTCGGTCACTTTTGGTTTGAGGCCGCTCCAAGCCTCATAGGGGGTCTTATCCTTGAAAGATCTATGAGGAGATCTATTTTGGATGTAGGTTGCACAATTAATTTCTTCATCCCATCATATATGTGGAAGTGACTTTGAATGTAGCATGCAAGATGCCATCTCTTTTAGAGATCTATTTTTTTTCTCAACAATTTTGTTTTGCTCTAGAGTATAAGGAATCGTGTGGAGAAACTGAATCCCGACCTCATGGCAAATATTTTGTATCTCATGGTTGACATACTCTCTCGTGTTATTTTTTTGGAGGACTTTGATTTTCTTTCCTGATTGTGTCTCAACAAGGGCTTTGAAATCTTTGAAATGTTGTAAGACCTCTGATTTTTTACTGAGAAAGAAAATCCTTGTGAAGCGTGAGAAATCATCAACAAAAATGAGCACATACCTTGCTTTACTTATTGATGGATGTGGAAAAGGGCTCATGAGGTCACTATAGACCAGATATAAATGAAAGGAAGACTTTTGAGTCTTTCATTTGTCGAATTTCTCTTGAGGGTGTTTTCCAAGAACACATCCCTCACAAATTCCTTTGGAGAAGTGGATGTCCGGTAGACCATCAACCATTTCCTTCTTTCTAAGTTTTTTCATATATCTGAAATTTAAATGTCGGAACCTTTTGCACCATATCCTACTACTTTCATTAGCATGGGTAAGAAATAATGCAGAATCTGGTTCAATAAATTCAGAAAATTTGTAGAGTCTAGATTTATGATTTACCTCACTAGTAGAAACCTTGGAATTGGTTTGCATGTCATAGATATCCACTGCATCAGGTGTGAATATGAATCTCTTTCCAGTGCTAGATTTTTTCATCTGATACATGGAGAGAAGATTGATGGAAAGTTTGGGAACATGTAGCACATTCTTGAAGCTTTCGTTTGTGAGTTCAATTCTTCCTTTGTCGGTGACCTTGACTGGAGAGTTGTCCCACATCATAATAGGAGGACCTTTGCATGAATCCAATGAATAATAGGGTTCTTTTGTGGCAGCTATGTGGTGTAATGCACCTGAATATACGATCCAATCATCAAGAGAAGAGTTGATGGAAATCAAACCATGCCTAGAATTGTCTTTCTTGGGATTTTGATATTCTCGCTTCTTCTTCTTGGCACCCTCGGGGATGCGATCTCCAAGGTTGTTTTACTGAAGTATTTGGGCCATTATATCTATCTATTTCTGCATACATGCAGATTCTAGATGGAATCCTTTATGGTCATAAGTCCATTTCTCCCCTTTTCTTCCCTTTCCACCTTTGGATCCAAAGGCATCGTTGAAGGGTTTTGAGTACCCTTCCTTCTTTGGATTTGCATGTGCTTTATTTTTTACTTTTTATTTACATTTTTTATATTGGTGACCGCTACCATCTTGCATAGTAAGTGGATGCACCTTTGGGCCTTTAATTTTTCCCATATTGGTGAGCTTGTTTTGCTCTTGTGTCACAGACTCGATAAAGGCCTCAATAGAGGGCATCGTCCAGGTGGCTCTAGAGGCGAGCCTAACTGAATTAAATGTAGATACAAACATTGAGTATTCTAGACCAAGTTTGGAGATAATGGTGAGAACCATTTATTTCTCCTCCTTAGTTTTATCAACCTCGCAGGCCTTGATTTGCGACAACAAATCCTTATATTTGGTAAACAAAATCTAGAAGATTGTCGAAGGTTTTTGGATCCAAAGTGATCAATTCCAGCTTGAGCACGTGTCCCCTCATATTGTCCTATTTTCAAAAAATCCCTTACATGGTGGTACAAGATTCATTCGGGGTTTTACAGGAGGATATGTGAAAGACGAGTTCAGGAGAAATGAGACTGCAAATAGTTCCAAATGCTTCATCCATTTTATTTAGATACTTGGTTTTTTATATGGTTGATGGGTTATGTCTCTATGTTCATGGTTAACCTGTATAATCCTCTTCCTTGAATATGCATTATCATATTCTCCTTCCATGCAAATAAATTTTACGGTGTAAGAATGAATTCTTTTGGAAATTACATTTTTCCATTGTCTTCAATCTTTGGTACCTGCAAAAATAATCTGGTGTTTCTTTTCCCTAGCAGTCTTTCAGCTCTGATACCATGTAAATGCGTTGAAACTGCACAAAATATATCTAGCTAGAAAATTACATACACAATTTGCAGAAAAATACGAGAAAAGAGAAGCAGGAGAGAAATAATGGAAGAATTGTCATTAAGAAAATTAATGAATGATAATTTACACATTATATTCTCTATATAACTGTAACATCCCCAGCCACCCATAGGTCGGGGCATGCTACCTTCGTACTCTTACCGATACCTTCTTTAATTAATAAGAATGCATAAGATACAAGATTTAGCGACATGCACAACAATATCCAACAATCATGCATAATCTAAGATTTAGTTAGACGATAATTAAAATACACAACGGAATACATTCATTCACAGATAATAATATCACAGCAGAGAGCACTTATATTTATAAAAAGGTGACACCAATTGGCTCCAAACCAAGGACGTTGCACCCAACCATAGACACCACTGCTTCAATTCTCAACAACAGTGTCACCCCCAAGCCAGGGCTATGAATCCACAAGGCCGGTTCCAAAGTGTAGTTGGGTTCCCAAACCATTCAGCTCTCATGAGTTTCCCAGCACCCACAACAATATAAGTACCTAGCTCTCTTCTACCTAGCTTGTACCACCCAAGAGAATGGACCTCCACCCTTCTCTGCCACGCAGTCCCTTAGGCAGTCCTTCTCCTTTATTTTGGGGCCTCCAACATAGCTGGTCGAAACTCTCAAGACTCATAGTTGTGAGCAAAACAAGGCACAATCCAATACATCTCATACATGAAGGCCCCAATTCATGGTTGGATTGCACTAGGGACCATTATAGCCTACTATCCCGTGGCTAATTCTTAGCAATTCCTTTCCCTTTACCAAGCCAAGACGTAGGTGAGGATGGATCAATGGATGGGTAAGTGAGTGCATGGAAGGGCGTGAGGGAAATAATGGTACGAAATGCAAAAGGGAAGGAGTGGATGAGTCAATGACCAACAACCAACCCCACAATCAGACCAGGGATGGGTTTAAGTATCTCTCGTGGGGAGTCAAGAACCTCCTAGCCTTCCCCAAGAAGCTCACGTAACTGATCCCCTTCCTTAGACAAAAAGGGTAATTAAAATAGGAATAAACACTTAGCCCCTCAATCCCCCTCTCTTGTGGAATCATATCCCTCTATAACTCTGGTCCTTGTCTGTCTAGTAGCCAAACATGTATTTATTATTAATAATGATAAAAAAACATTACATGTCTTGGGCACACTGGCCTTTTAATAATTGTTTGGGCACTCTGGCCTCTCAACATTGTAACAATACATTATTTAAAATGGGGGTTCAAAACATTGTGTTATCACATAACCTTGTCAAAACATTAAGGATTTGTGGCTTCTATATAGGTCTGTATTTTTGCCTGTCTCTCCCCCTTTTGCAGGCCCGATCGTAAGATTTCCCTCTTGGCTTGTAGCTTTTCTTTTGTTTGCCTTCATCCATTTGATCGACCTGTTTTTCTTGTCTAAGATGTATCTTCCCTCATCCTTCATGTTCTCTTTGAGGCCGATCATTTCCCCTTCATCTCTATCTTTTATCTTTTGTTTTCCCGATCCCTCAACTGGTCATTCAAGTAAACCACGCAGACCACATTCGTGAGGACCAGGTGCAACACTTGAAATAGTCTGATATCAACCCAAATCAAGAGAGAGAGCAAGATCAACTTTCAGTGACGGATATCCATCAAGAAGATCATATCAATGACCATCAAGTGATCAGTATCATACAGTTTAACCAAGTTTAACGTCAGACAAAGGTTCGAAATCGCAAGGTCAATCCTAGCCGTTGGTACGGGGAAGGACACGTGGTGCAAGGTTAGTGTTTTGTGGTTTCGCAAGATAGAGCGGTTAAGGAGTAAAGTCATCAGAAATCGTGAAGTGTGAAACCATGAAAAGATCGCAACCATTGATCAAAGGATAAAATTGGACCGTTAGATCCACTTTTCACGATTTCGCTAGCTGGGAAAATAGGAGGATAGAGTCTTGAAGAATCACAACATGCGAAGTCCCGAAATGATCTCGGTCGTCCATTCTAGAAAGACACGTGGCACAAAATCGGCATGGAGAAGTTCGTTTCGGGGAGCTTAAGTGATAAATGCCCACGACCCAAGGTCCCAAAACACTAATATTCATCAAGGTTGTTCGATGCAAAGGGATATGTTGATCCAGTTAGGCCATCAATTCAGAGGGTCATTTCACGATTTCGAGCATTGGAATATTTTAAATCAAAGGGAGACAAAACTCCCGAAATGAGAAATCCCTAATTTTCATATGGATAAGCATGGGTTCATGGCCCGCGGTTGCGTGGGGAAAAATAAAATAAGCTATGCAAAATATCAAAGCGCCCGAGTTGGTCACAGAGAAGGATCTGCGGGGCCTCAAGATGCCAAAATTGCCTCAAAGGAATTGTGAGCTCGTCGGGAACATTCATGGGTGTCAGGCCTCGTCCTAATCCCAATAAAAGTAGTTAATGAAAATGGGGAAGGTGGTTGAAACCTCATTTCACCACATAAATGGAAAGCATGGAAAATCTGGCCATGGAGGGAAGATCGTCAAATGAACGTTCCCTGTCATGGATTTTCTTGTAAAGCCCATACCGATTTGATCTTGCGTCTGACATAAGAATGCAAGTGCAGCCTGACAGAAGAAGATGCAGACACCAAGCCTTGAATGCAACGACTAGAGCACGCTTCTGAAGGGAGAAAGTTTCTTTGAGTATAAATACTCACTTTTGATATTTTGTTAGGGTGGATGGTAGAGAAAAGATCCCATATTGTAAAGTTTTAATGAATCTTATGGTTTTCTGGTTATGCTTTGTAGTATAAGACTTCTTGTTTAATAACAATCATCTTTCTTACTCTATCTTATCTACCTCTATTACTGAGGGAGTTCATGAATTACTGTCTCACATGGATTGTTGTGACTGTATTATGTTGAATGTTCGAATGTAATGTTGTTATGATTTCTTTCAGTATCCTTGAAATTTGAATCCAAGAGGATTTTGTGCTCAAGTTTTTCTTCCTTAGGCTACTGGAAAGCCTGATGTTCATAGCATACCTCTACATTTTTCTCGATGAAGTCTTCCTCCTACTCACCCTTACTACAACCTACTGACTGAAGTTAAACCAATACCTCACCTTCTTGCGCATATCAGTCCAGTTTTCTGAGTTAGAACGATATTTTCTTGAGATTGTGCCCATTTGATCTTTCTATAACCGACCTCTGACATAAAATTCTGATGGGTATCAGGCTTACTTCTGCCGCAATCCAAAGGTGACCTCCGATGCTAACATTTTTGTCATCGTTGCTAGGGACGAAATTGAATATTATCCCTGAGATTGAACGACAAAGCTTACTAGTTCTGAAGGTGCAACAAAACTTAGTACATCAAAGATTTCCCTGTGCACCTAGTGAATCCATTATGGTGACTCCATTGACGTGAATCCACTGGCGACTCCACTGTTTCAGTTGTGGCTTCCATAGGTAGACACACGAGATCTACTCCACAGTTTCCTTTAGCAACACCTGAAGCAGACCCAGAGAATATTGTCAGAAAGGGAAAGGCCCTTCGAGGAGGTACTTCTACTGTTGAACTAGGTATTTCTGATGATTTTTATTGTCCTCCTTTAGAAACTCCAATATATGCTTCTCATTTTTCTATCATACCATCTTTTGGAGTTTCCCGAACTCTAAATTTTGGGAGTGTTCCTGTTGAGCTTTCCCCTCTTCGTCTGGAATTGGAGTCAGAAATCCTTGTCACTCCTCTTTCCCCTGAAGTTGTACCTTCATCTAGACCCTAGACCTCAGAAGATTTTCCCACTCAAGGTTTTATTACTCCTCCTCCTGTTAGGGTTACTAATTCTGTAGAAAGGGAACCTTCTTTTCCCCCAAGCCCTGTAGCCTTTTCTATGAATCCTCTGTTGTTTCCCTTTCCTCTCAGAAGCTCAATCACAGTCTCCCCTCTTCGAACCTCTTCTCCTCCTATTAATCCTCCACCTATTATCGCTATGGCAGGTGCTAATCCTCCTAGAAACATAACAGATTCCATAGTGGTTGCTAGATATGCCCCCATGGTCTTACCTCATCCCATGAATGCTCTCCCTGCTTGAGATTACCTAAAATACATGCCTAAATTCACTGGAGAAGAAGACATAATTGTTGAAGACACCTTTTTGCCTTCTATAGTTACGCAGACAACCTAAATATTCAAAATGAGGATGTCTGGATGAGATTCTTTGTCCAGAGCCTTGATGGCGAGGTTAGAAAATGGTTTAGGGGATTGACCCCTAGATATATTGACGGGATTGAGGATCTAGACGATGTTTTCTTGAGGCAATGGGGAGATAAAAAAGACTTTATGTATTATATCACTGAGTTTGGGTCGCTAAAGAGAAAAGAGGGGGAACCTGTCTCTGAATTCTCCAAAAGATTCAAAAAAATGTACAATAAGATCCCTACTGAGATAAAGCCTACATAAGCCTCTGCCAAAATCACTTATGCTAGTAATTTTGACCCCTATTTGTGCCTCCTGTTGAGAGAAAGAAGAGCTACTTCCCTAGCTCATTATGCAATATGCATCCGTGGAGGTAGAATCTAATGTGTTAGCAGTTGACAGACTAAGGAATAAAGATGACAGAGATAGAGGAAGGGGAATATCTTAAGCCTCAACCTCTGGTTCTTCTGCATCTCACCCTCAAGTAGATGAATTGACCAAGATGGTGAATTCCCTATATACAGAAATGGAGAAGATGAAATTCAAAGGGAAGCAAGGTTATAAGAATGCCCAAAATACTGATAACAGAGCCATCTTCAGAAGACCAAAAAATGCCCAAAAAATACTCTCGAGAGAGCCCATAAACAAAGATAGGGATGATCAGAAAATCCAAACCACCCTCCAAAATAACTTTGTTGTTGATGAAGAGAGGGAGGAAGAGGATCTTGATCCTGAAATCCATTATCTTGGAGAAACCTCCCCATTTTCCCATTTGACTCAATCTGCATACAAAGAATCCCTCGTGAACAGTCAAATAAATGAGCTAAGTAAGGGTGAGAGCGCCAATAGCAGTCACAATAAATACAATCTCGGGTATAAGAATAAATAAGGGAAGTCTGATGTCCCTGATCGGCCTTCCAGGGCAGAGAAGCCTGCCAAAGATGCAGCAAATAGTAGCCAAAAAAAGAAATCTTAAAACCCCTCACTGTTGGATTACTGAGAGGGGGGGTGAATCAGTAATAGCGTAATTATAATCCTTTTTCCTCAAATTTAATATCAATGTAGAATTATTATCCAATAATGAGCAGTAAGAAATAAACAATCACACACATACACAGTACACCAGTGTTTTAAGTGGAAACCCAAATCGAGAAAAAACCATGAAATGATTTTTCTTATATGTCTTGAAGAATTAAATTCATTGGAAGCACCAACTTCCTTTGTTTTCCAGCTGCACCTGGAAGGAGGCTCCAACCCCCTAGTTTCTCTGGCTACAACCTGAGGGAAGCTCCAACTCCCCAATTCTCTGGCTACAACCAGAAGGAGGCTACAACCCCCAATGTTCTCTGGCTACAACCGGAAGGTGGCTACAACCACCTGTCCTTGCCCCATCCTTCCACCCTGAAGTACAAGCAGAATGATGGAACCACTGTCACACTATCACTATTAGATATACCACTGTAAACCTGTACCAATAAATCTGAACCATGCATCAACCATGCATTAACCTGTACCTCAACTTGTAATCAACTTGTACCATAAACAAGTGCATCAACCATGCACCAACCTGTAATCAACATGTACCATAAAAAATTGCATCCAACCATGTACTAAGTATGTACCAATCATGTGTCAACTACTCATCAATATGTACCAACATCATCAACTATACACCTCATGTATGTGCGCCAACTCATCAACTACTTGTCTCAACCATGTACTCAACATGTACCACAACCGAAAGCCCTCATCAATTTTATCATCCAAATCTGATTTTTAGCTCTGTAATTGACCTAGTGTATATGATCACATTCCTGCAAACCTTCCTTAACCTTAAAAACAAGAGACTAGCATTTTCATCAAACTGTTCTTTAGTCTCACGTGCCTAGTTTTGGATTTGTCAACAACCCTAACTTGAAGTAATAATAACTTTGAACCTGTAACGTATAAATATATGAAACTGATATACAATGTTCTTCAATGTTTTTTATGCAATTCTTCCAAGTTTCACTACTTGGAACCTCTCATAAAATGAGTTATAGCAAAAATGGCATACCTTGTTGAATTCTGGCTTATTCTAGAGAGCGACCTTGTAGAGCGTGCCCTACACAAAATGTTTGATGAAATGATCTAAAAACATTACAAAGAATAATTCAGACTTTACCCTAACCAACACATTTTGTCTCAATAAATTTGGATCTGTTATGAAGAAGTTATGATGTTTTTATCTGAAACACTTGATTTTTACTAGTTTCAGGACTGGCCACAAACCCTATTTTCCACGGAGTGTAACTCCCAAAATACAACGACCCACAAGATTAATTTTTTTCCACAGATACTTGGATATGTTTTCTCACATTCATAGAAATTTCACAGTCTGAAGCATTATAGAAAAAAAGTTATAGTGAAAATGGTGAGATGACATGTAAATAACACACCATAGAAAGCAACATCAAAAGAATTGATCCTTCCTTGCATTTCGTCCTTCTTTTCTTCACCTTCACTCAGAATTCCAGTTTAGATATCCTTGTTTCCCTCAGACACATATATATATTCAATATTCTCAAGTTTAATTCAAATGAGAGAGCCTTGCCTCTTATTTATACTCTCCAAGTAGCTTCCTTAAAAACATCTTCTAGGTCACTTGGCCCACTTTCCTTATTTTAGAGTTGGGTCCACTTCTAATTTCTCCATTAAAATTATTATTGAAATAA
>SNQJ01S0048449.1:56873-75854 GCA_010110895.2 Picea sitchensis | reverse complement strand
TATTAAAATTCTTACGGGACGTATGAGGCAACATTTTTTACAAGGGCAATAACATCTACCATCACCCTTTTCACCTGCTTTACTTTTTCCCCACCTCTATCTATATTCTGTGACATTCTTCCGCACAATATCTGCACAAAAATAACCTTTCAGAATCGTCGTTGTTATAGCAAGATTGTCGCAACATCTTTAAATCGTCAAATATTTATAGTTCAATTTTAGGTCACTATCGTCGCAATTGTGAAGACCGTGACCTAAAATATTTCTTTTTTTTTACCTATTTATTTGTCATATTTAACGATCACTTATAATGGTCATTCGTCGCTCTTGTGATGAACGTTGACCATATCAATTTAGACAAAGTACATTCGTCGAGATAGCGACGAATACGGGGTGGATTTAGAAAAAAATTGAATAATTGAACTTTTTCTATTGAATTTTTCGATGAAAGAGTACTTTCGTCACAATTTTTCCAATATGTAGTAGTGTAACATGTATATTCACCTTTTTGAACATAATTATCTTTTTCACACACACACACACACATATATATTATTTTCATTTTAACAATTACTTTATAATTATTTTATTTCATAATTATTTTCGCTTTTTATTCTAACCTCTTCTTTATATATTCAACTTTTTCTTTCTATGTTTTTTAAAATTATCACCGCTCATGCTCTTTCAAAGCTCGACAAAGTGTTTGCCTAAATGGTGGATTTTGCATATTTCTCAATTACAGATATACATTGATCTTACATTTTATAAAACAGTCATTTTATTATGCAGGTGGATTATCCAGAGAGCTTGTTTTTAAACATAAGTTAGCCTTTTATTCTCATCGATCAACTATAACAATTATTATCATGATTTTAGAGTGAGACGGTTGCGGCCATTGTATTTTGTAGTTTTATTTGGAATAAAGTTGTTATTTAGCTTTCTATGCATTGTTGTACTATCATGCTACTTGATATTATGTGTCATAAATTAATTTCAAAGTCAAAACAATAACTCCCAACTCATATTGGATCCCATTGTATTCTAAATTGATCTTGTCTCACAAATTAAGGTCATAATACTCACCAAAGGAAGGTTATTGCAATAATGAGAGTGGGTGCCTGGCCAAGGACAAAAAGTGGTATTTTGTCAAAGAATAGTTTTTTTATATATGATGATGCAATAGTGATGTAATGTGATATGCATTTTTATGTTCATTTAAAATTATTTTAATTACTATGCATTGCTGTACTTTCATGCTACTTAATATTATGTGTCATAAATTAATTTCAAAGTCAAAACAATAACTCCCAACTCATATTGGATTCCATTGTCTTCTAAATTGATCATGTCTCACAAAGTAAGGTCATGATACTCACCAAAGGAAGGTTATTTCAATGATGAGAGTGGGTGCCTGGCTAAGGTCAGAAAGTGGTATTTTGCCAAAGCTTAGTTTTTTTTATGTATGATGATGTGATAGTGATGTAATGTGATATGCATTTTTGTGTTCATTTAAAACTATTTTAATTACTATGCATTGTTGTACTATCCTGCTACTTGATATTATGTGTCATAAATGAATTTCAAAGTCAAAACAATAACTCCAAACTCATATTGGATCTCGTTCTCTTTTAAATTGATCCTATCTCACAAATTAAGGTCATGATACTCATCAAAGGAAGGTTATTACAATGATGAGAGTGGGTGCCTGGCCAAGGCTGGAAAGTGGTATTTTTCCAAAGCTTAGTTTTTTATATATGATGATGTCATAGTGATGTAATGTGATATGCTTTTTTATGTTCATTTAAAACTATTTTAATTTTGAGTTAAATTTTAACAAGAGAAGATGCAAAGCAGTAAGTCCCTCCCTCTTTGAGGATTAGTAATTTTGCAGAATGTGTTCTTTGAGGATTAGTAATTTTGCAGAATGTGTTGTTGGTGTTGAGAACATGTTCTTATATAAGACCTTCTTGCTAATCATTGCATTTTAACAATGAGCATAGTTGTATTACTTGCATTGATCTTAGATTGCTTAATAAGGAGATTGATGATACCCAATTCTTGAATTTCATCTACCTATTACTAACAAATCCAATCGCATTAATCTTCGATTGCTTAATAAGGAGATCGATGATACCCAATTCTTGAACCTCATCTACCTATTACTAACAAATCCAATCGCATTGATCTTTGATTGCTTAATAAGGAGATCGATGATACCCAATTCTTGAACCTCATCTACCTATTACTAACAAATCCAATCTCTAGCCATCAAGGAAATGATTAGACACATCAGAGCAAAGGGACGTTTATATATCCAATTAGAATGAACATAGTATTGCATGAAGTCGATATGGAATTGATAACTAATGGGGTTGGTTTGAACAACTTTGGGCATATTCACAAGTATACAACTAACGAACTAAACTGAAACAACTTTCTTTTCCACGTCCATAGGTGCAACCACAAAAAGTAATGATATTTAATCACATGGAAGGCGAGAAGTGCCCCATGCCTAGGATCTGGGAATACCAAGTAGTAGTTATTCCCTACTAAAGAGAGGTAAATAGATTTTATGAATAATATTGTACATTAGTATTTTGCAATCGTAAAAGAAAGATAGCACCAGTTGAATGAATGGGGTCTACAATGAAATGTTATAAGATATGGGAGAGGATAATATGTTTCATTATTGGATTGATTCACGCTTCATTAAATATATCCCTCTGAGAAGATATGGGACAAGAAATGAATCATATCTCATTCTATATATTTCCATGCCCTTGGATACTTAATTTCATCTTGGTTTGATTTTTCATGTAGTTTGAAATTCAATCTTGAATGTGATCTTGTAGTATATTAAAGGAATAATACACAATTTACAGGGAGTTTATTGATTGTATCATAAGTTCCTTATCATTTATATGATTCTCATAGTTCTATTCATTTGGAGTTCAGAGTGGTTTTCTTCTTCCATTATCTACTAGGCTTGCACGACTATGAAGTATACTATAAAGTCATATGGTTATTTTTAAATAGTTTCTATATAGTGATGAATTTGGACTTGTGTGCTATTTTGTTGTTGATTCATGGGATCTGCAATACATATTTTACTATTATTATAATTTTCTTTTTTTTTTCATTGCTCAACAATGTCAAGCAATTTGAGTTTCAGACTGATATTAATATTTTGATCTCACATTATTTTAGTACTCTAGAGTTTGCGCTCTGTGTGTTTGTAGATGCCTACATGCATTTGAGATTGGGATTAAGTTTTACTGGGTTCTTCTTACTCTAAATGAATCAATTTCTGATTTTTTTTTAGTTTTATAAGATTTACCATAGTCTCATGAATTTGTAGTTGGGATTTTTAATTCTCAGGTATTTATCACTATGTTTAAAATTTACTAGTACTGAGTATAACCAATCTATTTCAGCATTGGATTGAATATAAAAACAACTCTAACTAGAATTTCATGTGCAGTCGGTATCAACAGAGGATCTTGTAACATATAATACATGATTGGTAGGATTGACATATTGGATCCCTAATGTGAATAGATTCATGATCCTAGATGGAGATGAGGTCAAGAGACTCTAGGAGAGGATACTTTACTTGTTAGTAAATATGCCACCACTTATGTGAGAGTATTATAGTCAACAGTTGATAGTCCATATCCTAACAGATTAGAGGTTTCTTCTTGCTACAAACATTACACTGCCTATGATTTGGATAACTAGAATGGTGTTGATCGCTTCTATTTTGATGCCTAGGTCTATTAGTTGATTATATATAGTATGTAAGGATTCCAATTCAAAATTAATATGATTCATATATCGTTATGTTATATAGTTTATGCTCATGGGTGGTGATTTTGATCTCAAATATGAAATTGAAAATTGTAGGTTACACAACAGGACCTGGAGGACACTTATAACCCATCGTTTAAGAACTGTGTGATTGATGGGTAGGATGCAAGTGTCATGTGTTCATATAATAAAGTTAATGGAGTTCCAACCTATGGAGACCCAAATCTTCTCAGTGGAGTTACCAAGGGAGAATGGGAATTGATATAATGAAGTCAATGGAGTTCCAACCTGTGCAAACCCAAATATTCTTAGTGGATTTATTAAGGGAGAATGTGAATTGAATGGGTAATTTATAGGCTCGTGAATGCATAATTTATAGGCTCATGAATGCTAGTTTGTACTTATTCATAATAGTTACATAACGGTGTCCATTTTTTGTGAGAAAATAGTGTATGGTTTTGATTAGCTATCAATTTAACTGATTTTCTGTTAAAACTGTATTATGAGATATATAGTGTCAACTGTTATTCGACAGAAGTTGTGTACAACACCCAACACATCGCATGAAATTACTTTACATTTTTTTGTCTCTATCATGTTTACAGTATACATCGCATGAAATTATAGTATATTGTAAGGTAATTGTTGTTCAAATGATTATTTTGTGAAAGATCATGGATATACAAAAGTAAAACATATCTCTTTACTCTCTACCATACCATACAAATGACATATTTAGTATTATGTTTATGGAGAATACTTTGTTGATTTGGAATTAGAAAAACATGTTACTTTGCAATTAGAATAATATAATGAATCATGATTAGACAATTGTTTGGAAAATGAAAACAAAACTCTAATATGAATCTTGTAGAAGCACATTTACAATATTTGATAACTATTTGCAGGATCAAAACAAATCTCTTTACATATTCTTTTGTTAGGTGTGGGCATTACATGTGGTTGATGATTTTTCATTTTTAATTCATTACAAGTATTTAATTCATTAGAATTTTAATGGTTGTAAGGATGGGAATTAAACAAAGTTTAGTTGTATATTTCAAAGTTAAAAATATATTGAATGTAAGGATGTAAATATTTCAAAGTTTAAAACATATAGAATGTAAATCTCCTTGTATATGTGAGCGAGAATGTGTATGCTTTTTTTTAGAGAACTGGTTTAGTTTGTTAGGCGTGTGCATTACACATGGTTAACGATTTTTTTTTTTAATTCATTGAAATTTTAATGGCTATAAGGATGGGAATTAAACTATAATCAAACTAAGTTTAGTGATATACAGTAGTGTAAATATTTCAAATTTTAAAATATATTGAATGCAAAGTTCCTTGTATATGTGAGCGAGAATGTGTATGATTTTTTTAGGTGTCACTATTGTTGACATTTGTTATCAATGGTTTCTCTACTTAAACCAACTGGACGTTATTGGACGTTGGAGCCATCAACGCACTGTGAATGTCATTGTTTGAAAGCGAGCTCTAATGTCTCTTTCATGAGTTAGTTTACAGATTCAACTTCCATGTTTTAGTGAGAGTTTGGAGCACCTCTTGGAAAAATAGGTGAGTGCTAATGACTCTTTCAAGACTTATTTTATAGATTTTGGAAAAAATGTTGAAGACCCCATCAACAATGACAGACATGGGGTTTCTCCCAGAGCAGTTTTTGATTACTGAAGTTGGTTAGGAGAAAATGTTTAAAACCCCATCAACAATGACAAACATGTTGTTTATCCCAGAGCGGTTTTAGATTCTAGAAGCTAGAATCCTTACCTTGAACCAGAATTCAGCCTAGTAAGTTCATCATGTCAATATACACAATTATTCATTATAATTAGATTTAACATTTAAATCATTGCACTACCATCTAAATTTGAATATGAAACTACCAAGTAATCTACTTAAGATAATGAATCCATTTCCTTTTCCAGTAGTAGTTATTTCTACAATTAGAGTAGGGGAGGTGAAATCCATCCCTAAAAGTTTCAAAATACAAATTAAAAAATAATGTATCCAACAAAAACCTAATGATTGAAATATAAATTGTTGAATGAGTGTAGAAAAGGTTGTTTTCGCTCGAGTAAAAAAAGGTTATTTCCACTCTTAATATGGGCTTGACATTTGAAACCAACTTTAAAATTCCATGGTTTAACATTTTAATTTAATTGGTTTTTACTTTTATATTGTGTTTTATCATCTCCAATGTTGTATTTTGATTAAAAATGAATGATTATAGAGTGTACCCCTTCCCTCCTTTTTCATATATCAAGATAATGTCTACAAAAGTCGAGTCAAAAGCAAAGTTGGATTTAAATGGGCTCTGCAGCGATACGTTGTTCTACAAAAGTTGAGTCAAAAGAAAACTTGGATCTAAATGGGCTCTACAACAATATGTTCGATTTACCTTTAGTCTGAATTAAGCTTGTGGTTCTTGCTATATTAGGAGGTGGTGATTGGTGGAAATTGTCCATTGTCTATATTGTACTTTATACTTTTGTAATGTTGTGACAAAATAATTTTAAACTATGTATGGACTGTAACATCCCGCTCTGGTGCACTGAGCAAACTTATTCTTTGAGGACACTTGCTCACAAGTGATCCAGATTATTATGCTATTAAAACTTTTGATTTTGATTATGAGGCGTTATGGGTTGATGACATGTTGTTTTACTGCATTGACATAGATAGGTGCTATTGACTCGATTTACTGAGTGTGCATGATTTTGGACCTCGAGGATGCAGAGGCATCGATGGAACCCCTTGGACTCCAGATTGAGTCGAGGAGTGTACCTTTGGGGTTTGATTGTTTTACTGTGATACTAGTGCATATGATTAGATGATATGATATGGATATGTTCTGACATGATTTGTTGATGATGCAGGCTGACGATAGCTTTCTGACCAGACTCACATGTGGAGTAAATGGGTCACGCATGACTACCAGAGATGTTGAGGGAGAGGTGTGGAAAACAACCCTGCCACAACCTACTAGCACTCCCGTCGTGGCTCGAACTGTAGGTTAATGTTTACCTAGTTCGAGAGGACCCACGATGCCGTGAGGGAAGACTGCGACAATTTCTCACGATGATTCTAAGGGGTGCACAATAAGGCAAGGGCCTTATTCCTTAAAGGCTCTTAGTCTCCCACAAGTTCTGTAAAGAACCTCTTCGTTACGTCAGAAACTCTTAAACAGGTGCGGATTTTTTTTTTTTGTGTGTGTTTAAGGTGTGTGCGCGCTTGTAAAAAGGAACAGACACACTTGACTCTATGTTGGCACCCGAAAACCAAAAATACACCACCGCAAAGGTCACAACAGGAAGACTTAAGACGCACGACAATAACTGCAAGCAAAGAACGACTATTGGGTCATGCACTGTATGGACACAGAAGGAAGAATCCATAGTAGTAGAGGTTACTATTTCTGCACAGGAAAGCAGGGCGTTTAATCTTAGTTCTCTGCTCCGGAGAGAGAGAAGGTCAGATAGGCTCCTGGCCTACTTCTCAGGCAGAAACTAGTAATCTTCGTCAGGTGTGTCGCAAGAGTGGAAACCCTACCTTTAAAGGGCCCGAGACTCTTGATACAACACAGGATTCTTTACCCAAAAATAATCACACACACGGACTTGTATACTAGGCTACAAGGAGGTGTCTACATCCCTCACGACACAGGAAAAAAATCCCACTAAGCTAAGGACTATCATCAGACCAACCCCAAGCAACCCACATAACAATACAGTAACATAACCCTTCAATTGCGAGCGAGAATTAGAATTCAAAATCCAACATTGTGCATGTCGCGCCACCAAAAATCTAAACATTTAACATTTCTTCAATCCCAATGAAATTACAAGCGCGCAAGGTGTCCGATATACATAAACTATCTAACAGTAACCAACTCGAGGCACAATTCCTTTTTATTTCCAGGTGCACTTTTAGATCAATCAATCATTAATTAAACATAACACATATAAATAATCTGCGATATCAATACCATAAATGATGACCACATGATCATGTACATCCCCTTGAATATTAGTATTAACATAAGATATTGCACAACAACGCATTAACAATGACCTTACCTCATTATGACCTCCCATTACATCCCAGTACCCTACATTAACATTTCACTATCATTCATTCCATTCCATTCCATTATATCAACTTCCATTGCTTTGTAAAAACATTAATTAAACATTAACTGAATTAAATAGCTTGCTATTATTGAATGCTAACTACATAAGTAAATGATTGCTTCGTTTATGGCTGTCTTAAAATAATTCTCAATTTTCCTTCTACTCTAATTTCATCCAACTAGCCACTAATCTACTGCATTAGTAAAATCTTAAGGTAAAAGTAAAAGTTCGATGCTAGGGTAAAATGCTTAACTATCATAAGATTATTGATTATAATATTATTAAATAAAAACATCCATAATAACAATGTCATTATAAAAACCTTGCAATGAAAATAATATTAAATTCCATTCCCTTCTAGCTAATGCTAACAATACATGGGCTTTACGTTGCCATAACAATAACCTCCCCATAATAACCCTGCCATCATATTTAGAGCACAAACCTTGCAATTTCACTAACACAAATAGCTTGTTGTTGGTATGGTATCATGGGTAATCATAAATCTAATTGGGTTTTAAATAATCTTACTGCCTTCTACATTAACATATACTATCCTATGTACTTATGTAAAAGGGGAGCATCCTTGAAGAAAAAGGTAAAAGAAAATTTTATTTCCCTTTTTGTTAATGACCATTTAAATTTAATTGAAAACTGAAAACCTAAAAAGGTAGCTTGTCATTATTAAATGAAGTCTAAGATAAGAAGACTGCCCACTTTCCTGATCCCCATTGGCCAATCTAATTCTAATTTCCCCAAAAGTCATTTTCATGATACATTAGTAAAGATCAAAGTAGAAGGCTGCTATTTGAAAAACTAACACAGCAATACGAGACCTTTCAAGTAGGGACCAGATCTAGGTAACTAATTAGCGCTGCTTTTATCCTCAACTATATTGGCAGTACCATGAAGTAACTAATCCGAATAATTAAGGAACCCTGTGTTACCTAACTTGACCATAAATAACCGTGTCTCTGCCCCCTTTTTCTTTTAAAATAAAAAGAAGCATTGCAGTCCAACCAATGACGATTTTACCCTTCCGTGTTATATTAACAAAATAAGCCTTAAGAAATTAAAAACAAGGGTTCAAGACAGACCTCTCATGCATTAATCAATAAATGGGATGGATTACCGAAATGTAAACAGAATTTTCAAGATTTCGGAAAGGTGACAATGTATTACATTCTACTGCCATAATGATTCAAGTGGGAGGGAAGCCGATTACATATTAATATAGTCTAACCCTAACTTCCCTTTATTTTTAAAACAACACCATTACCTCTGCGAACTAGAGCAACCCAATAAAATGAAATTAGCTCTTACATTTTGCTATAACAATAACAAATACTGTAACGTTGCTTTTACCCAATACTGTACAATTTGCGCTATCCATAATAGTAAGTTCCAACATCATCCACTAAACGAATAGGGTCTTTACCATCCGAGTTACTATCACATTGCAGTATATAAAATGCCCACAACAGAAGGTAAGAAAACGCCCCAGCAGATTTAAAACGCCCACCAAAAAAAATCAACGCACACAGTAGATTTAAAACGCCTGCCAGCATTCAAAACAATACTTAGCAGTCAAACAATACTCAGTAGATTTTAAAACACCTATCAAAAATCAAATGCCCACAGCAAAATTTAATGCCCACAGAATAGTAAAAATGCCCCAGTGAAGTAAACACACGCCCCGACAGAAAAATCAACGCCCACAATAGATTTCAAACGCCCAACAAACAACGCCCTCGGTAGATTTATATGCCCACCAGCGTTCAACAATACTCAGCGTTCAAAACAAATCTTAGTAGATTTTAAAACGCCCATCAAAAATCAAACGCCCACGGCAAAAGCTAAATGCCCACGGAATAGTAAAAACTCCCCAGTGAAGTAAATACACACCTCGGCAAAAAAATAAAAAACGCTCAGGGAATGGAAAAACGCCCCCGCAAATAAAAAAAAGGTTTCTACCTTCACTAAAGAAAAAAATCATCACAGAAATAAAGGTTCTATTAGTTACACAATTCAAATTCAGAAGTTAGGTAATCCAGCCAACATATCGAGAACAAACTAGGTTATCCCTTTAAACCTGAGAAGCGGCCAATGTAAAAAAAAAAGGAAGGATAAAATAGCCATGAAGAGCAAGGTGAATGTCGCTACATGGGCCAGGGAGGGTTTCTATCAATCTAACATCGAATCCATTTACACAATAACCATTCTACCCTACAAAATAGAAGAGCGTACCTTGCCTTATCACCCGCTTGATGACGTCCGTGCGCTCCGCGTTGCTCCTGCACCCTGCCGCTCCCGCTTGACGACCGTAGCGACTACACCGGTACCTCCCAGCCAAACGCTAGGGGTACTCTACTTCCCCCTCAGCCCTCTTAGTTGCAAAGGGGCCACACACAATCCAGACAGTAACCTAGCTTCCCAGCTCGCATCCCAGGCTGAGCTACCACTCTAATACAACTGAGAAAATCCCCAACTCCTCACAAGCAATCCGTCCAGTTTTTCATTTCAACAGCATAACAATACCTCATCTCCCATCCCCCTTTCTCCCCCTTCCCCCTTTCTTTTNCCCATATAAATTTTACTCGAATCACTATTTTTTTGTTGTTCAAAATCCATTTCTCTTAGGTAAATATCCCCGAAAAAAATATTCATTTCGTAGAATCTTTAGCCTACTCCTTACAAAATATATTTTATAATATTAATATTTTATAATTTTTTAGAGTGAAAAACTTGAGAAAAGGTTAAAAGTTTGCACCTTTAGAGATTTCATCCATGATATGGGGATAGATCTTGGGTTAAGATGAATTTATGATGTTTTATATCATTCCAAGTCACTAAAAATACTAATGGGTAGTTGGTACATTAATGTTGATAAATTTGACTATGTAAACTTGACTAGGTTGAAATCCAGAGGGGGATTAGGGCATATATACTTCCCTAAAATTTAGTCAAATTCTGGCTTGAGGGGGGGCATTGACATGGGTGGAGGTTATAGTTGTAGAAATAGGATAACATGACCACACATGGCATAAGAATACATGCCACTAGATGTTAAGTCCAAAAAAAAATTAAGGAAGGATCCCTTCTCCCACAAACAAGGGGGTGGCATACACCAATTTGAATTCTCACTTGACTATGACCTAAAAAAATAGATTAATATTAATATTATTATTACATTACAAAGTATTGATCAATTAAATTGATGTATGAGATTCTTGTGTTTATGGGAATAGAAATATCTTCTATATAACTTAGAAATTTATACAATATTAAACATCATTCCAAAATTATTGTACTATTATCATTCATTTTAAGGATGATAAATTTTTTCTCTTTTTCTAAATACTTATGATAAAAAAAAAATTAAAAAAAAAAATGAAACAAAATGAAACTTAAAACCTCCACTCATAATTAAAGATGATTTGAAAAATGGTATTATAACCATAACACTTATGGTTATTCTTCATTTGATGAAGTAAAACACTTAATTAATGATTTTAATAAAATCTAATTTACAAATTATTTTAACTTTTCTTATTTCACTATAATATAATCAATTTTCATTTAAAATTTTAAATTGATTTAACATTTTTAATTCTAATCCTTTGAAAGAATGGAATAATATGACCATATCAATTTACAAAGCACAAAACTTGTCCTTTGACTTAAAATATTCTAATCAAATTATTAACTCAAAATATGTATAAATCATATCCTTTGACATAAAGTATTCTAATTAAATCACCAATTCAAAATATGCATAAATCCTATATTGAATAAAAAATATTAAAATATTAAAACACATTATCTAAAACAATTGTTACTACTAACTCTCTATGGTCATCTAAAGAAAAAAAACAAAAAACAAAAAAAACATTCTCATAAAAAAAATCAACTCCCACTCCAAATTATTGTCGGTTTTTCAAGAATAATCTTCTCTAAATTAGTAATATTGAAAATCCCCATCAAAATTCTATATATCTATTCAAATTTTATTTTATTTTAACATTGTAAATCCCCCTAAAAATTGTACACATCTATTCAATCTAAATTTATTAGATACAAAACACATCCAAACTTACAAGTGCTTTAAATATTTCAATATTGTAAATTCCCATCAAAATTCTACACATCTATTCAATCTAAATTTATTAGATACAAAACATATCCAAATTTACAATACTTTAGAATCTTAAAAAATTATATACTAATTCCATTATTTTATTTCAATATTGTAAATCTCCATCAAAATTCTAGAGATATATTTAACCTAAATTTATTAGATACAAAACATATACAAATTTACAGATGTTTTAGAGTCTTAAAAAATCTATACAAATTCCATTAATTAATGTTCAGATGTTAGTACGAGATTGGCCATATAAGTTTCATTAATTATTATTTTGATTTTGAATTGAATATTAATTTTTTAAATTGATTTAAATTTGACTATAATTCTATAAAAATTGTATATTTTAAAATAATTAAAAATTTTAAAAAAATTATTGTCACGACATCTTAGTCACAACATCGAAGATAAGTTGTATATAGAATAAAACCATGTTCAATACCACTCTCCAAATCCGTAAATTTTATTTGACTATGTCAATACGAAGGTTTAAAAATTCCATTTTAGTTTTAATGAAGGTTGTTAATCATTATTATCAATATTAATTCAATTCGTTATAATAATGATAAAATTAATACATATTGATGTTAATCATTTAATTTGACCATATTCGAGTAGTGATGGGTATTTATTGACTTCTTAAAATGTTGTTCTAGTAGTGATGGACATTTATACAGCCTGAGCGGGTCTAATGAGGGCCTAATGATTAAGAACATGTGTTTCCTAGACTCGATGATGGATCTATGTTGGTAACCATAACACTCATCCACTCCATAGTTTACTACATTATTTAGTGATCTATTAATTGAAGATTGGACAAATTCAAAACAGAGCAAATTCAAAGAAATATATTTTTTTTAATATATTAAAAATGGTATTATATATATTATTATTGTTTTATTATTATTATTATTATTATTTTAATACTTTATGTTACCTCGACATCTCCCCCATAGTGTGTTATAGATCCCTTCTCGACACAATAATGCAAGTGGTCTTGGGCTCAAGTCTCTGGCCAACTAAATTATTGATATTCTTGGGCTTCAGTAGATGTCCCCATTCAATTAGGCCTAGTAATTAGGGTGGATGATTTACCTCGTTTACCATCCCCTAGCTTAATTTATTACAAAATATATTTTATAATATTAATATTTTATACATTTTTTAAAGTGCAAAACTTGAGAAAAGGTTAAATCGTTTGCACCTCTAGAGATTTAATCCCTCTGATTTGGGGATAGATCTTGGGTTAATATGAATTTATGATGGTTTATGTCATTCCAAGTCACAAAAATACTAATGGGTAGTTGGTATATTAATGTTGATAAATTTGACTAGGTTGAAATTCAAAGGGGGATTAGGGCATATATACCTCCCTAAACTTTAGTCAAATATTGGATTGAGGGGGGGCGTTGACATGGGTGGATATTATAGTTGTAGCAATAGGATAACACAACCACACATGGCATAAGAGTACATGCCACTAGTTGTTAACTCCACCTATCCAAAAACAAATCAAGGAAGGGTCTCTTGTCCCACAAACAAGGGGGTCTAATACACCAATTTGTTGTCTCACTTAGCCATGACTTAAAAAATAGATTATTATTATTATATTACAAATTATTGATCAATTAAATTGATGTATGAAATTCTTTGTTTATGGCACTAGAAATATCCTCTCTATAACTTGCAAATTTATACAATATTAAACATCATTTCAAACTTATTGTACTACTATCATTCATTTTAAGGATGATAAGTTTTTTCTATTTTTTTCTAAATACTTATAAAAAAAAATTATGAAACTTAAAACCTCCACTCATAATAAAAGATGATTTGAAAAAGGGCATTAGAACAATAACACTTATGGTGATTCTTCATTTGATGAAGTAAAAAAAGTAATTAATGATTTTAATAAAATTTAATTTACAAATTACTTTAACTTTTCGCATTTCACTATAATATAATCAATTTTCAACATTTTTAATTCATTTAACATTTTTAATTCTAATCCTTTGAAAGAATAGAATAATATGAACACAACAACTTTCAAAAGACAAAACTTGTCCTTTGACCTAAAGTATTCTAGTCAAATCATTAACTCAAAATATGTATAAATCCTATCCTTTGACATATAATCAAATCACTAACTCAAAATATGCATAAATATTATATTGAATAAAATATATTAGAATATTAAAACACATTATCTAGAATAATTGTTACTACTAACTTAACATTCCCATAAAATAAATCAACTCCCACTCCAAATTCTTTTCGGTCTTTCAAGAATAATCTTCTTTAAATTAGTAATATTGTAAATCCCCATCAAAATTGTATACATCTATTCAAATTTTATTGCATTTCAACATTGTAAATCCTCATAAAAATTCTACACATCTATTCAATATAAATGTATTAGATACAAAACACATTCAAACTTACAAGTCCTTTAAAGTCTTAAAAAATCTATAAGAATTCCATTATTTTATTTCAATATTGTAAATCCTCATCAAAATTCTACACATCTATTTAATTTAAATTCATTAGATACAAAACACATCCAAATTCACATTTATTCAATCTAAATTTATTACATACAAAACACATTAAAATTTACAAGTGCTTTAGAATCTTAAAAAATTCTATAAGAATTCCATTATTTTATTATTTTATTATTTTATTATTTTATTTCAATATTGTAAATTCTCATCAAAATTCTACACAACTATTTAATCTGAATTTATTAGATACAAAACACATCCAAATTTAAGAGTGCTTTAGAGTCTTAAAAAAATCTATACAAATTCCATTAATTAATATTTCCATGATAAGGAGTTGTTAGTACCAAATTAGCCATATAAGTTTCATTGATTATTATTTTGATTGTAACAAACTTCCTCGTTACATCAGAAACTCTTTAACAGGTGCGAAAATTTTTATTTTTATTTTTTTTAAGGTGTGTGTGCGCATGTAAAAAGGAACAGACACACTTGACTCTACGTTGCCACCCGACAACCAACAAGACACCACCGCGAAGGTCACAACAGGAAGACTTAAGGCGCATGACAAAACTTCAAGCAAAGAACAACTACTGGGTCATGCACTGTATGAACACAGAAGGAAGAATCCATAGTAGTAGAGGTTACTATTTCTGCACGGGAAAGCAGGGCGTTTAATCTTAGTTCTCTGCTCCGGAGAGAGAGAAGGTCAAATAGGCTTCTGGCCGACTGCTCAGGCAGAAACTAGTAATCTCTGTCAAGTGTGTCGCAAGAGTGGAAACCTTGCCTTTAAAGGGACTGAGACTCTTGATACGGCACAGGATTCTTTACCCAAAATAATCACACACACAGACTTATATACTAGGCTACAAGGAGGTGTCTACATCCCTCCCGACATAGGCAAACAATCCCACTAAGCTAAGGACTATCATCAGACCAACCCCAGGGCAACCAACTTAACAATACAGTAACATAACCCTTCAATTGTGAGCGAGAATTAGAAATCAAAATCCAACATTGTGCATGTCGCGCCACCAAAAATCTAAACATTTAACATTTATTCAATCCAAATGAAGTTACAAGTGCGCAAGGTGTCCGATATACGTAAACTATCTAACAGTAACCAACTCAAGGCACAATTCCTTTTTATTTCCAGGCGCGCTTTTTGATCAATCAATCATTAATTAAAACATAACACATATAAATAATCTGTGATATCAATACCATAAATGATGACCACGTGATCATGTACATCCCTTTGAATATTAGTATTAACATAAGATATTGCACAACAATGCATTAATAATGACCTTACCTCATTATGATCTCCCATTACATCCCAGTACCCTACATTAACATTTCACTATCATTTCATTCCATTTCATTCCATTATATCAACTTCCATTGCTTTGTAAAAACATTAATTAAACATTAACTGAATTAAATAGCTGGCTATTATTGAATACTGACTACATAAGTAAATGGTTGCTTCCTTTATGGATGTCTTAAAATAATTCTCAAACTGCCCTCTACTCTAATTTCATCCAACTAGCCACTAATATGTTGCATTAGTAAAATCTTAAGGTAAAAGTAAAAGTTCGATGCTAAGGTAAAAGGCTTAACTATCATAAGATTATGGATTATAATATTATTAAATAAAAACATCCATAATAACAATGTCATTATAAAAACCTTGCAATGAAAATAATATTAAATTKCATTCCCTTCTAGCTAATGCTAACAATACATGGGCTTTACGTTGCAATAACAATAACCTCCCCATAATAACCCTGCCATCATATTTTAGATCACAAACCTTGCAATTTCACTAACATAAATAGCTTGTTGTTGGTATGGTATCATGGGTAATCATAAATCTAAATGGGTTTTAAATAAGCTTACTACCTTCTACATTAACATATACTATCCTATGTACTTATGAAAAAGGGGAGCATCCTTGAAGAAAAAGGTAAAAGAATTTTTATTTCCCTTTTTGTTAATGACCATTTAACTTTAATTGAAAACTGAAAACCTAAAAAGGTAGCTTGTCATTATTAAATGAAGTCTAAGATAAGAAGACTGCCCACTTTACTGATTCCCATTGGCCAATCTAATTCTAATTCCCCCAAAAGTCATTTTCATGATACATTAGTAAAGCTCAAGTAGAAGGCTACTATTTGAAAAACTAACATAGCAATACGAGACCTTTCAAGTAGGGACCAGATCTAGGAAATTAATTAGTGTTGCTTTTATCCTCAACTATCTTGGCATTATCATGAAGTAACTAATCAGAATAATTAAGGAACCCTGCATTACCTAACCTGACCATAAATAACCGTGTCTCTGCCCCCTTTTTCTTTTAAAATAAAAAGAAGCATTGCAGTCCAACCAATGGCGACTTTACCCTTCCATGTTACATTAACAAAATAAGCATTAAGAAATTAAAAACAAGGGTTCTAGACAGACCTCTCATGCATTAATCAATAAATGGGATGGATTACCGAAATGTAAACAGAATTTTCAAGATTTCATAAAGGTGACAGCGTATTACATTCTACTGCCATAATGATTCAAGTGGGAAGGCAGCCAATTACATCGTAACATAGTCTAACCCTAACTTCCCTTTATTTTTAAAACAACACCATTACTTCTGCGAACTAGAACAACCCAATAAAACAAAATTAGCTCTTACATATTGCTATAACAATAATAAATACTGTAACGTTGCTTTTACCCAGTACTGTACAATTGCGCTATCCATAATAGTAAGTTCTAGCATCATCCGCTAAAGGAATAGGGTCTTTACCATTCGAGTTACTATCACATTGCAGTAGATAAAATGCTCACAGCAGAAGGTAAGAAAACGCCCCAGCAGATTTAAAACGCCCACCAAAAAAAATCAACGCACACAGTAGATTTAAAACGCCCAACAATCAACGCCCACGGTAGATTTATACGCCCACCAGCATTCAACAATACTCAGTGTTCAAACAAATCTCAGTAGATTTTAAAACGCCCACAGCCCAAGCAAAATGCCCACGGAATAGTAAAAATGCCCCAGTGAAGTAAATACACGCCCCGGCAGAAAAATCAATGCCCACAGTAGATTTCAAACGCCCAACAATCAACGCCCACGGTAGATTTATATGCCCACCAGCATTCAACAATACTCAGCATTCAAAACAAATCTCAGTAGGTTTTAAATGCCCACCAAAAATCAAACGCCCACAGCAAAGGCAAAATGCCCACGGAATAGTAAAAACGAAATAACATAAACCCAAAACAAATTTACCAGAAACCCTAAAACTGTGCCACATATAAAAACGAAATGACCATAAACCCAAAACAAATTTACCAGAAACCCTAAAACTGTACCAAATATAAAAAAAAATGAAATAACCATAAACCCAAAACAAATTTACCGGAAACCCTAAAACTGTACTAATTATAAAAACGAAAATCTTCAGAAAATACCCCCCCCCTTTTTTTTCTTGCAGAGTTTAAAGGATGAGGAAATAACATTTTACAACAATACAATCATAATCACAATAGTAAATAACTATGCATTCTACTCTACTAAATATATGAGCATACCGTTACCTTATTGCTTGCCGCAAATGACTCATGTGCTCCATGCTTCTCCTGCTCGCCGACCGTAGAGACTACATCGATACCTCCCAGCCAAACGCTAGGGGTACTCTGCTTCCCCCTTAGCCCCCCAAGCCACAAAGGGGCCACACAAGATCTAGAAGAGAAGACTAGCTTCTCAGCTCGCCTCCAAGCCTGAGCTACCACTCTAATACAGCTGAGAAAATCCCAACTCCTCACAAGCAATCAGTCTAGTTTACCATTTCGGCAGCATAACAATACCTAATAGTTGATCCCTTCCTTCCCCCATCCCCTTTATTTTTATCCTCTTTTTGACCTAAATCACATTTGTTTTAAGTTTTAATCAAAAACCCTCTAAAATTCTATGTCTTACAAGTGTCACTCATCCCCATGGTTCTCCCAAAATTATTTTCCCCCTTTATTTTTTTTTCTTTATTTTTTTTTTAAAAAAAACTCAAAAAGGTAAATGTGCTAAGCATCTTTTCATTATATTTTTAAATTCATATTTTTTTTTTTCTTTTATACTCCCATTAGTTAACTAATTAAATTCTTCTTTTCAAATTTACAGCCACCGATTTGAATCAATTTCTTAGTCTCTTATTTTACCCTACACACTTTATGAAGACTAAAATCATAGCTTAAGTGGGTTTTTTTTTTCTTTTTTGTTTAATTTTATTATTAGCACATGTATTGTTAGTGCTAGCTAGTAGGAAATGAAATTTTAATGTTATTTGAATAGCAAAGCTATTGTGAGCTAGAATATAATGGCATT